>PVIU01007564.1:0-89623 GCA_004026605.1 Ondatra zibethicus | reverse complement strand
CGAACCTCATGAGACAAGCTCTGCTAACTTCAAACCATTTTATTTCTCCTTCATCTCCTCTCTTAACCTTCACAGAATTTAAAAAGTTCATGCTATTGCTCTAAATTAGGCTTCTGATTCTGGGAATGCTGCAGCCAGTTTGACCCACTCTTAACAACCAAAATTCACTCCATATCAGCAATGAGACTTGTGCTACCTAGTTTTGTCAACTTGGCACAGGCTATAGTTATCTATAAGGACGGAACATGAGTTGAGAAAATGCATCCATAGTTCTTGCTGGAAGAATATGTTGTATAACAGTTTCCTCAAGAAATTAAAACATTCCAACCTTCAGAAAGATCCTTGAGAGCAGGAAAGTAAACAACTCAAAATAACTTCAGGATTCCCTGAATCCTATCAGAATCAATAGGCCCCCCCTTCCTGACATGGTAAGCAATAAAAGTTGAGAGTCCCCTCAGACTGAATGAAGCTGAACTGCAAAGACTCTCAAGACAAGACAAGCTGCAAAGACTCTAAGACGAGACCAGCTGCCTGAAAGAAGCAGAAAACAGTTGAGCTATCTAGAAGTTAAGACTAACTGAGGATACCCGCATAAACACCTGTTGAGCTGCATGTAGACTGCACAGTATGCCACAGGCTCCCAGGTTTGTGAACTGTCACCCTGTTGGGGTTGGCTCTGGTCTTTAGTCATTTCTGCTCCTGTAAATAACTCCTTATACTACTGAAAATAAACCCCAATAAAAGCCATGATTCATCACATGAATAAACTCTGACTTGGTGAACTGGACTTCAGTGGTCTCTATCTGAGGTGAGTAGACATGCTTGTTGCATCACCTCAGGAAAAGTTCTGACACACAACAAAAGGTCAATAGGGCATTTTCTTAATTAATGATTGATGTAGGAAAGTCAGTCGTTTGTGGGTGGTGCTACCCCTGGGTAGGCATCCTGGGTTAACATAGGCAAGCAAGCTGAGCAAACCATGATGAGCAAGCCAAGAAGCAGCACTCCTCCACGACCTCCCAGGTTTCTGCCCTGTTTGTGTACCTGCCCTGATTTTCTTCCACGGTGAACTATGATGTCCTGACTTCCTTCAAAGATGGACCATGACGTAGAAATGTAAGCCAAATTAACCCTTTCCTGCCCAAGTTGCTTTTGTAAATGGTGTTTCATCATAACAATTACAACCCTAAGACAAAACTGTTTTGCTTTGTTACTATCTATGTGTCCCTCAGAAGTGTCCTTTGAGATCACAACACAAGACAGGGCTAGCTTTCAGTTTATCATCTTTGGACATGTCTTCACAAAGTTTAATAACTTCCAAGTTTTTACTTAGTAAGAAGCATGAGCATCATTTGTTTGAACACTTTGAGGCCATTATATGGTTATTGATTGGTCTAGTTTCAATATTACTGAACCTTAGGGACTAGGAAACATTTCCCAACTCATTTTATGAGATTAACATTACTCTTTAAGACACTACACATAGAAAATAGGATCCAATATCTGTCATGAACAAACAGTAAAACCTCAATGTCAACAAAATACACAATATTTTAAGCAATGCTAATCTGAAATCTAAGATGCTTCAAAATCCAAACATTTATAAAGACAAAAAGAACCCCACTTGTGAAATATTCTATACCTGACCTCATGTGATGTGTTAGTCAAAACATAGTCACAATTTAAGACACTGTATAAAATTACATTCAGATATGCATAATGAGGATATAAATAAAAGCATATATAAATTCTGTGTTTTGACCTTGTGTCCTACATCTAAAATACCTCATTAGATATTTGTAATCTTCCAAAATGGAAATACAAAAACAACCCATGAAGTGGAAAGCACTTCTAGTCACAAGTAATTCAGATAAGGTACTCACACTTTTAAAAATGGAGCATCTGATTGGCCTAAAAGTAGAAATTTCAATACTTTCCTTAGTAACTGACAAATGCATAAACCAGCAAATATTTTTACACTTTATAAAGTATATTCATCATATAAATTATGGATATCATTATTATATTTTCATAAACACATACCATATACATTTGATGGTTTTCATTCCCCAGTTATCATCTCCTACATTCCTCCACTTCCTGCTAGTTGCTTTCCTCTTCTAAAATCTGAAACTTTCTGAGTGGTGATATGATGCTCAATAGGTTTCAGGTTTGGAAGCATTTTAGAATTTTAAGAGTAGGAATGATTAACTGAAAAAGTCTAAACAAATACTTCAATATTCAAAGAAAAAAGAGAAAGATCAAGCCTGAAATTAAACTATTTCTAGGACTGAAAAGAAGGCTTAGAGGTTAAGAGCATTGACTGTTCTTCCAGAGGTCCTGAGTTCAATTCCCAGCAACCACATGGTAGCTTACCATATAAAATGAGATCTGGCACGCTCTTCTGGCCTGCAGGCATATATGCAGACAGAACACTGCACATAAATAAATTAATCTTGAAAAAAAATTTCTGATCCTAACCAACTTAGGATAAGAGACATCCAATTTTATTATCAAATAGACTGTGTAATATATAGGAAGATAATGTATCATCAAAGATGAGATATAATTGAGAATGCAAAACTAATCAAGCCATTATACTAACAGACTAAAGAAACCAACTATAAGATCATCTTCAAAGATGCAGAAATAGCATCCCACTATCAAAGAGAAATGCTCAGAAAACTAGGAATAAATGGTAATTTCTTAATTTGGTAAGCCTACATTCCATACTCAATAAGAAAAGACTAAATATAGCCCTGTACAAAGGTCCTGGGCACCAGCGCCCAGTTCACTTATAACGAGATTGCTTCATCCTTTGACTTTTCACCATCCAGACCAATAGATCTGGGACACATGAAGACCTCAGAATCACCTACAGGACATCACTCTCTTCTTTACTCAAGGATAATACATGCTAGCAGTTCTCTCATGCTCTATATACTTCTTAAAGTCCAAAACCTACCTTCATTTTGCTCACTTTCAGTTTCCTTTAGTTCAAACTAGGTACGTTTAGTTGGTATCATTTTACTCTTATCCCTAGCTTCTAAGATGAATGGTCTAATCTGTGACATAATTTCTTTAATCAAATCATCATCTCAGAACACTCCTGATGCTCCCTCAAATACCATGCTCTTATTTTTTGCATTATGAATAAACTAACCATTTTACAAATCTTTTACGTTCTGGTTCCTTTTTGATTCACATACTGAGTTTTGTTTTAGTTTCCTTCATTTCACCTCTCAAATGTTCTAATAATGAAGAGAGAAAAATATATACCGTACTGTATTCTTCAAAGTTTAGTAATCACATCAGCTACCTATTCAAGTTCATCTACATTCCACAAAAAATGAAGACAGCTCAGTTAGATTTCCTGCCAATTTATAATAAGGGCTTTTAAAAAGATATCAATAAACATGTTTATCGTTTCTATTACAGTTCTCACCATAAGATGGTGCAGGACAATTCTATATTCTGTCAATAATGTTTTAAATAAATGCTGATTGGCCAGTAGCCAGGCAGGAAGTATAGGCGGGACAACCAGACAAGAAGTACAGGCGGGTCAATGGAACAGGAGAATTCTGGGAAGGAGGAAGCCCATTCTTCTCCACTCCTGTCCAGACACCAAAGAAGGAAGATGTGACCTGCCCTGCTGAAAAAGGTACCGAGCCATGTGGTTAACATATACTTGAATAAGGGGCTAATATAAGTTATAAGAGTTAATAATAAGCCTGAGCCAATGGGCCAATCAGTTTATAACTAATGTAGAATCTCTGTGTGATTTTCTTTGGGGCTAACGACTACGGGAACTGGGTAGGACAGAAACACCAACATGCAGGCCCTCATGTTACAGGGTTTTAAAACACATGTCTATATTTTCTTCAAGATGAGAGTGAAGGATTTTTCTAACACTGGTCTTGAAATTATCCCAACCTAACCTGTTATGCAGGCTTAAGTGTTACTATTCCAACAACCCACTTTCTTGGTACCAAAATTTGCATAAGACTGGCAGGCCTACCATAACAAAAGACCACAGAATCAAGGGTTAAAACCACAGAAAATATTTTCTTACAATTCTGGAGGCTGGAAGGTCAAGATAAGGTATTATAAACAAGGGTTAAGAAGCATCTACCTTTGTCCTGCAAAGAGCTGCCTTCTTGCTGCATCCTCATTTGGTCTTTGCTAACTGCACATACATTCTGGTGTATCTTTTTATTCCCAAATTTCCTTTTATGAAGTCACCAATAAGTCCCAAATTAGGGCCTATCCTAAAAGTTTTATTTTAACTTACTCACTGTTTTAAAGGCCCTACTTCCAAAGGAATCACAATTTAAGTTATAGATGTAGGGGTTAAGGTTCCATACATCCATACAATTAGGGCCCAAATAGTATATATAAACCTAGCAAAATATACATAGTAAATATATGTTTAAATTATAACCCACAACCAAACCACTAAAATGACCTACTGGAGAAATATACTTTTGTAGTGAATTGGAAGATGAAACAGTGAAGATTTTAATTCTCAACAGTATTATTAGACACATGGTGGTGGCATGTGCCTTTAATCCCAGCACTCGGGAGGCAGAGACTGCCGGATCTCTGTGAGTTCGAGGCCAGCCGAGCTTATAGAGTGAGTTCTAGGACAGGCTTCTAATTTATACAGAGAAACCCTGTCTTGGAAAACAAAAACAAAACTAAATCAAACAAAAATAGTATTACTGAGTAGGTTAATACTATCCTTACCAAACCCATCAGAATTTAGATGGAATTTGACAACTTAATTATAAAAGTAAAATTATAAAAGCTTATTATAAATTTTATAATTATAAAATTATAAAAATTATGAAAAAACTAGAAAATTAAGCTATTTAAAGCACTTACTATGAAACTATTATATAATTATGACAGATTGCTACTGAAAACAAGAAAAGATATAAATGGAAAAAGTAGACTATAGTCACTGAAAAAGAAACAGACACAAGCATATATAATCAGCTCAAGGGAAAATACATTTTTTTAAAAAATGAAAGTGACATAATAAGACAGCTATAAAATCAGACTGAAGATGTTAAAAGACTACATTAAAATATGAATGTAAAATGCACATACATTTATAAAGCAACTTTAAAGACTACTAAGTTCTTAGAATAAAACACTAGGGGCTAAAATCTCTCAACTTCATTATTAGGTGAAAGTTTCAGAAATATCATATTAAAAAGCGTCACCCAAAAAGAAAATAATAAACACTACTTCATCAAAATTCAAAACACATGCTCTTCAACAAAATTAATAAAACAGAAAGTTCAGCAGCAAAGCAGAACAACTACTGTAAAACACTAGCGTGGCCAGAGTAACAGGAGACTACATCGCCAGTTCACTACAAATGGATTAGAGAATGGAGATGCTACAAATTAGTTTTGCAATTTTAATTTAATTTAAAAATGTAAATTATGGAAAAGCAGAAAATTTAATGACTTATAAATAAGCCAAGGGGGTGGAAATCAAAGAAAATGAGATTAGACATTTCCTTTCTTAACATACTTTAGAGAGAGAGAAATCATATAATATACAGTCAAAAAAATCAAAGGTGTAAGAAAATAACTGACTTTGTATAAATAAAAACTTAATGCATAGTAAAAATATACTTATATAATGCACTAAAAATCTAACATAAAAAGTACTTCCAAATGACTAATTTCTATAATTAGAAAATCATATTGCATTTACATAATACAAATACATATATTCACAGTAAAAGTTCAAAAAAATAAAAATTAAATGTAGAAAAACATGTTCTTTAAAAGATACACAAATTAAATCCAAAAGGCAATCTCTTCATAAAGTAAAATATTAAGAATGGCTAACACTCAGGACTAATTAGAGCAGAGAAAGACATTCATTCGCTGTTACTAAATTAATACTCAAGAAAGAAAAGTTGACAAAACTCATCAAAAATTTATAATACTTTTCCTCTGTTAGGAAATGATCTCATAGACAGAGGTATAACCTAATACATATACAAGTAGGTTCAATGTCGCGGTTTTCTCCATAATGTTAAATACCCATAATGTAAATGTGCATCATGGGGATGGAAGAGATGCAATTTTGCTGAAAATTAAAATGACCGTAAGTAACTTCACCTGTGGTAATTTCTTCTACTACTTTGGAATCTATTTTTCAATTTAATCTTTCATTAATTCTGAAAAAGACTTTACCTGGAATGATTTGGCAGGGGCAGACAGATCAGTTACGGGTTCAGGTTTTGGAATGCTTTCAAACAATTCCATAATCCCTTGTAATTTTTTATCCGAGATTCGTAATGAAATAAGAGGCAATTTTCCAGAAATCTTGAATCTATTTTATAGAGACAGGAATCATTATAGAGTATATGAAGTATACAGAATATATAGAGTAATTTTCATTCTGGTTTAAGTACACTAATAAACAAAGAATGGAAATTGGGGAGGTGGCTCAGTGACAGATGGCTTGCAGAGCAAGCAGGAAGTCCTGAGTTCAATGCTTAGCACCTACCCCAACCCAAAAACAAAACAAAACAAAAATATAAAGAGGAGTAGATGGAAACCATGATATTCAACTAATAAATATTTAAAATAAAAATTTAAAACTACAAATCACATCTTACCTTAAAACCTTAGATGGACTAGCCTTAATAGTTTTCAGAGGCTTCTTTTCCAGTATTATTTCATTTATTGTTTCTCTCATGTTTGCCAAATATAGATGACAATATTAATTACCAATTTATTAGGTGACTATCATTACATTATTTATATGCCATTGTTGTATACTCATACCTATGAGGATCACAGTCTATTTCTAATCCCCACTACATGTAAGCTCTCATATGCACATAGTTCCTACAAGAAAACGTAAGCTTAGCAAGTTCAAATAACGAGATCCAAACCTATAATTTAAAACAAAACCTGAGTTGTTTTTAACTGTCTTGCCAATCTGTAAGCTGTGAATATATTTTAATACCATTGATTAATAAAGAAGCTAATTCAGACCATAGCAGGGCAGAATACAGGTAAGTGGGAAAACTAAACTGAATGCAGGGAGAAAGAGGACGGAGTCAGGCACACACCATGTAGCTGCTGAAGGAGAAAGCTGCCAGAACCTTACCTGTAAACCACAAGCCTCATGGTAAAATATAAAATAATAGAAATGGGTTAATTTAGGGTGTAAGATCTAGCAAGAAATACGCCTGAGCTATTGGCCAAGCAGTGCTGTAATTAATTTCGTTTTGTATAATTATTCGGGTCTGGGTGGTGGGGAAACAAACATGCAGTCTCCATTTTACATCAATCTCTTTTGCTTACAAATAAGACACTGAACTAAAGAGGGGCTGGGGACCTAGAGATGGCTCAGGGGATAAAGGCATCTGCCCTTAAAGGGAACTTGCACAGTGATCTGAGTTTGATTACCCAGAAACCACATGGTTGAAGAAATGACTCCATCAGGTTGTTCTCTGGACTTTTACATGCCCACTGTGGTACCTAAACATGCAAGCCCTCCACAAAATAAATAAATATTTTTTAAAAATTAAAAATAAAAGTGAAGAGAGGTTGAGAAAATTGCTCCAATGGAAAAGTGAAAAAAAGTACAAGTATCTGATGTGAGATACCCAGCACCAACTAAAAGATGGGCACAGAGGCACACACCTGCAATCCCAACACTTGAGGAGAGCTGAGCTGAGGCAAGGGCATCTCTGGAGTGCATCCCAGCCAATCGATGGGCTTTGGGTTCATGATGTCAACCTCTGGCTTCCACATACGTGTATATCCACATGTACAAAAATGCATGAGCATACACACACAAGAATTTTTCAGAAGGTATGGCCCTCATTCAAAATGTTTTAACTCATTGGTTTTACAGCCACTTGTCCCCAAAACTAATTTTTTTTAAATTATACATTTTAGTTGTTAAACATTGGTCTCTAAAAATGAACCTGAATTCCTGCAGAAAACCATAAGCTTTATTTCTAATAACTTAAATATTTGTAATTATTTCCATACACTGTGGTTTAACTTACACAATTACAGATCAATTAAATTAATGCATCAAACCTTTTCCTTTCCTCAAATATGCAAGATGCACAATGTGAAAAGGGTAGGCATCAAAATGCTACATACTATAGAGTAGGCTTACTTTTATTGTCTTAAATCAGTCTAATTAACCATCACAGCACAGATAACTGCATTAAAAATACTAAAAAAAGATTTTTATATGATTTAGGTTTGACTTCTTTTCATTTTCTACAGAAATGAAGACATAAAAATAAGTCTATATTAATTGTTGCAGAAAAAGTAGTCTTTGCATGTGAATGAGACTAACATGAGTTCCATTTTAAGCAAACAGTAAAAGGTTTAAGACATCACATATAATCTCTATGGTAATAAACGAAAAATTTACAAAGTATACAAAAACAAAAATAAGAACACGATTAAAATGTTAGAATAAATCTCAACCAAACACAAAGAAAGTCATCAGACAAAATGAGGGAAAATAAGCTCTAAGACATACAGAGAGCACATGAACAAGTCCTTTCATATCAGTGTGTAGATGTGTTTTAAACTTCCCAATCAAAAGATATCAGTTGACAAAATTGATTTAAAAAAAGATAAAGCAATATGCTATCAAGACAGAAAATTTACTTTAAAGAAAATATGTATGTCACAAGGTAAGGAATTAAAGTAGATGTCCTAAACAATCAAAGCAAAAGACATGGATGCTAAGAGGGATGCTTGCAGTAAAAAAAGATACAAATCAGCCTAGTTACAGGGAGGAAGCCTTGGTCCTGCCTCAACTGTTGATTCCCCCATGGGTGGCCTCACCCTTTGTGAGGAATGGATGAGGAGTGAGGTGTGGAGAAGGAAGGGGGAATGTGAGGAGGAAAGGGAGAGGTAACTGAGATTGGTATGTAAAATAAAAGATTGTTTTAAAGAAATAAAAAAAAATTACAAGTCAAAAACTATTACCAAAGATTTTTTAAAAGAATACTATCTAATGAAATAAAAGGACAAATTTAACAAAAATATGTTAACAATGAAGAACACATACACACCAATCATCAGAATTCAATGAATTAAATACTGAAAGAACTAAGGAGAAGAAAGACTTTTCACAGTAGTAGTAAACTTCCTTCCTACTTTCAAGAACGGATAGAACCAGGCAGGGTTCAATAAAAATTGTTTTGAAGAGGACTAGGAAACACTATTCATCATGTTTTAACGATGAGCCCTAAGTACACTGTGAGTAAAGTAATATATGTAAGAAAGGACAAATATTACAAGATTTAATTGCTATCTAGTACCTAAAACCATCAAACTCATGTAGACAACATGTAAAGGGGGGTTGGTAGCAAAAAGCAGAGTAGAATGGAATGTTACTGTTTAGTGAGTATGACATTCAGCTTGAAGACTGTTAAAGTTGTAGAGATAGATAGTGGTGACAGCTGCATAATAATGTGAATTTATGAAGATGCCATTGAACTAAATATTAAAGATGGCATCAGTGACAAAGGTTATAATATGCATTCTACGTAATAAAGTCAATGGATATAGCATTTCTTTCCTTAAAGATTTACTGAGAAAATCTACAATTACATTAAACAGATAACATATAATACATACTTGGGCATCTTGATATCCATGAAAACCATGGCTTTAGAGAGTTCCACATTGACATGCATAGGTGTCAGAATGTGCTGGGTCGATACATTGAGCTTTCGTGCTTCTTTCCAGTTATCACCTAATCACAGAACCAGTCCATGTTTATTAGTATGATTTTTATAACATACAAAACTTAATTATCTAAAGGACACACAATCAGCAAGTCTTTACACTTCCATTTTTCCCCCATACTGCTTTACAAGACTATATTCTATAACAAAAATAAAAAGGTCTGCTTTTTAAAAGGCAGCATAGTTTTGGTCAAATATACAGTATATCTATGAATGATCACTATGCTAACCAGATATTATAGCACCAAAATAAGGTCACTATAAGGCAATGAAAAGGGCAGAAAAATGTAAGTGCATTTGATAATTAATAATAAATGCCACAATTTATTCAAGATTTTAATTAGCACTGTTCTAAGCAATATTTAAACTTTAATTCTCTCAGGGATTGTAATTACATTTTAGAAAACAGCATCAAAACTTTCCTATAGTAGAAATGCTAAGGCAAAGACTGAAATACATATCTGGACCTATAAAACCTATGACCTGAAACATTCACTGCAATGTTAGCAGTCACAGGTGAGTAAGACAATAGTTAATTTACTGCCTTCAATGCAAATGTAGTCTGGGGGGATAGCTCATTTTGTAAAGTGCTTGCCCATCAAGGATGAGGAACTGAGTTCAGTTCCCAGTATCCACTTTAAAAAAAAAAAAAAAAGACAGGCACAATCGTGGTTCATGCTTGAAATCCCAGCACTAGGAAGGTAGCAATGGACAGATTTTTAGAGCTCAGCAATCAGTCAGCTTAGCATAATGAGCAAGCCCCAGTTCCCAATAAGAGACAAAATTTTAGCTAGGTGAACTAGGGAACAAATTTCCTCATTTCAAACCAGAAAAATGTTAGTAGTCATTTTTGTTTAGTTACTAGTCAATGTTTGTTTTCTTATTTAAATAAAATCATTGTAATTATCTTAGAAATAAACATCAATCACTCAGCTAGATTAACACAGCCAATCAAATACGTGTACCGAGTCATATATCTTAACGAACGGCTATTCTGAAGCAGTGGAGCTGTGCTTAAGGTCTCAGACTTCACTATCAACTACCTTTCATTCACTATGCAATATTAACTGCTAATTTTAACTCAAATACAGGAAAGTTCCAAGTATGTAGAGGAAAAGTCTTTAGGCATATCTTCAGAGTGTCTAAAAACCTAATCACTGTTTAAAAAAAAATCAATAATATCTTTGTACTTACCCACTCTGCTGTAAAGCAACTGTATGCTTGTAAGCTGAATATCAAAAGAATCATAAGCTCTATGCATTATCTCTTCAAGGCTAGCGTTACTTGGTTTCATTTCTGGTAATCCTGATCGACTTTTACTTGTCACCTTAAAGGTAATTTTAATAGTTTAGACCATGTAAAGTACTTCAAAATAAAATTGTTGCTTAACTCTGTAACATAAAAATTTAATAGGACAAGATAAATTCACATACAGATATACACAGCTATTAAGATCCTTATCCAGCCAGGCAGTGGTGGCATACATCTTTAATCCCAACACTGGGAGGCAGAGGCAGGCAGATCTCTGTGAGTTTCAGGCCAGTCTGATCTACTTGATCTACAAGAGCTAGTTCCAAGAGCTACAGAGAAACCCTGTCTTGAAAAACCAAAAAAAAAAAAAAAAAAAAAAAAAAAAATCCTTATCCATGAGACAGGTATAAGATGACATTCACACAATGAGGTCTATTTTTTAATTTACTTATATCAAAAGTGGGGAACCAACAGAGTCCTAGAAAATAATACATCTTCACAACAACTTAAAATCTGAAGAAAACTCAATCGGAATAAGACCACGAGAAAAATGTGGGTTATGTATGTTTCTTTCATCCAATAGCAGATTTTTAGTAGCTATGTAATAAAAGAACAGGGTTTATTAGCTCAGTCTGTTATGTGGCTCCAAACATGCTATATTTTTTTACCTCCCCTTTCATGGAATACTGCACACACTACTTTTTTTTCTTAAATATTACAGAGATCACTCCAAAGCAGTAACCACATTTTCTTTAAACGCAAATAGATGCGCATACACACACACACATTTCTTATTCTGTTTCACACAGCTCATGGGGAGCAGACTGTCAAAAATGATTATCTCACTTAGGCATAGTAGCATATACCTTCAGTCCCAGAACTCAGGAGATCAAAAGCAAACAAGTCTCTGTGAGATCGAGGCTGGCCTGGTCTACACAGTGAGTTCTAGGATACCAAGGATATGTAGTGAGACTCGGTCTCAAAAACAAAGATTTAAAAAAAAAAAAAAAAAAAAAACTGGAGCTGTAGAAATGACTCAGTGGTTAACAGCACTGACTGCTCTTCCAGAGGACATGGGTTTGCTTTCTAGCACCCAAGAGGCAACTCATAAGCCCTTCCAATGTCTCCTTCTGGCCTGTGCAGGCACCAGGCACTTAAATAGTAAACAGATGTATAATGCAAACAAAATATCCATACACATAAAAATAAATTTAAATTTTTTTAAAAATTTATCTCTGAAAGGTAATAAATTTTAGGTAGCAGGTAAAACAAATTAGCTAATGTCAGAAAATTGAATCCTCAAAATTCTTAATACTTACATTCTTCTTAAATTGCCCTTGAAATAATTTCATAATATATTTATAAAATAAATATATACCAAGTACAAAGTAACAGGAAAAGAACAAAGTTCTTAGGCAGAGAGAAGTCACCCAAGCTGCCCACAGACTTCTGCAGGTACTCTACATGTGATGGCTGTAGTGGCAGAATGGTAATGATGATAGAAATCCCTGCATCTGGATAGTCCATCACAGCAGCCACTAACCAGCTCTGACTAGTAAGCAAGTAACAGAAGCTGAAGATTTTAATTAATTTTTCTTTACCTTTAATAATTAATTACATGACACTAATGGATTCTGTACTGAATGGTTTAGATGTAGAAATCTAAAAAAAAAAATGTTTCTACTTAACTTATATGTGTAAAAACTGCAGAAAGATGAGAACTTCCAGAACTGTCCCAATTCTATATACTTAATCAAAAAAAATGTAAATGAAGAGTAAAAATCTTAGGTATGACTTTCAAGTCTATAAACACAATTCTTAAAATCTGTCACTAGCTTGCCAGTTAAGGCTAAAATGAAATCTTTGATTTTGAAAATACAGGGAGAAAAAAAACCACCTGATAAATTAAAACTTTATTTACTAATCACAAGGATTGTTTCTCAAATCCCAGTACTGATATATATTTAAACATCAATAAAACTTATCAAACTATCTAAAACTGGTATATATTCTAAGGCTGTAGAGATGGCTCAACAATTCAGAGCATTTGTTGTTCTTGCAGAAGACCTGGGTTCGGTTCCCAGTACCCACATGGTGGTTCACAACAGCCTGTAACTCTAGCTCCTAGAGATCTGGGACCCACTTCTGGCCTTCTTGGGCAGTGCACGCATCTGGTATACCTACATACTCTCAGAAAAACACACATAAAAAAATAAATCCATCTTAACAAAATCAAAGTACATTTTAAACAAAAGAATACCACAAATGTCATACGATCAACCAAACATTATTAGTGCATACCTTTAAATGACCAAGATCCAAAAGAAGTAGATTTGATGTGGGGCTAAAAATTCCATACTGTGGGACAATAACATAGGAAGCTTTCACATTAATTCTGAGATCAAGAACTTTCTGTGTTTCAATAATATACAGCAAACCTGCAAAAAGATTAAATCCTTGCAATGAGTACTTCTCTCAACTTACTTTATGAAAATAAAGCAGAGAATCAACAAACACGATAAAATAATTTAAAAATTCATAAAGTCAGTACTGATTTTAACATACCTTAGAGAAAAGCCAGGTGTGGTGGCACACACCTTTACCTGGGGAAATTGAGACTTTTCTCTATGAGTTCAGGAACAGCCTGCTCTACAAGTTAGGTTCCCAAACATCAAGGGTCAAAAAACAAAAAATACAAACAAAAATTTCTTTTTGTCAGACTATGCCTAGGTTAGGAAGTATCACAGAGTGTGAGATGAGAAAAAAAGTCATTAATTCACAGAGCATTTTTCAGAGATGCCTTACAATTTTCATAAAGGAACTGATTCGGAAAGCTCAATACTAGAGCAGTTCACATTTCTATTTGGAACTCTTTTATATCCTATTATCAAGACCTATTTCCTTCCTTTCTCAAAAGCAAATCCTCCAAAGAAATCATTTATTGTTTTTGTAACAACATATTAATTTATCATGATGAAGGCTTAAAGTAAAAAGTGCATAAATGTAGGATTATTAGCATATTTAGTATAATTTTTAAGACTCAGGATTTATTAAGAATGTTTGTTTGAATTAAAGTCAGTACTTTTAATGAATGTATATTATATACACGATGACAGAGAACATAAAGCTTAAAAAAAGATACCCAGTATCAAATATAGCAATCATTAGCTTGATATGCATGTGAAAGAAAAAAAGAGAATTAAATTGGTAATTTTCTTGTGCAGTGATGCACTTAAAATCCCAGCACTTGGGAGATTAACTGAAAATGAAGGACAGTTTTAGGCTAACCTGTGCTACACACTAAGATTTTTGTCTCAAAATAATGATGATGATAAACACTCTTTAAAATATACACTTATATATGTATAGGATAAGCAGCCTATACTGGGAAAAGCTTTTTCTGAAAATATGAGAAAGAAATATGAACACTATCATCTTAAAGAAATTGCAAAGGTCCTCTCTAGGCAAGTGATGCAAAACTGCTTAATAGCAAGGGGAAGGTTCCAATATCCTATATGAAGCAGATCCTTAATAGCGAGGGGAAGGTTCCAATAACCTATATGAAGCAGATCCAGGGGGAAAGTTCTTAAAATGGTGAAAGAAGGTAAGGTGAAGGCTGGGGACAAAAGCAGACTGAGAGATCAAAGAATTCTGACAATCATCCAATGAACTGGGGACATAGTAGAACTGACTCAAGTAGTTCACATTTCCCAAGTTAGATTTCCAGAAACTTTTGCCAATGTGAAACCACAATGCCACTTAGTAAGTCAGATCTGCTGCCTTCTTCAATAAGAAGCAGACTGCAGTCTCTGGGAGGACGGACACCCACAGCCGTGCCGTTCTCTGTCATCTTCAGTTACTTTGTAAATGAGTAAGACAATCCCGCATTAACAGCTAGTAATTCATTATACAAACATCGTCTCTTCAAATTACTATTCAGCTTTTGTCTAGAGAATGGAGTAGATACATTTCAGTATTATATCTGTCATAAATATGGGATTGTGAAGTTGATTAAAACTAAGAATTACATCAGTCACACTTGACATGGACTCCAGTAGGCAACTTCCACTCTCCTTCCTGTGCTCTACTTCCATCTCCCCAGTCTCCTCCTCAGCCCTGTAGCAGAGAAAGCTTATCCAGGCCTCCCCTCCCTCGCTACAATCCCCCAGGACCCCTCCAAATCTTGCTATGGATCTTGCTCCAGGTTTCCTAGTTCCATAATTCCTTTGTGTCAGCTATCTGTACTCAGAAACACTGTCAGACATCCATAATGGACAGAGGGACACACATAAGTGAATCACAGTATTCTTCCTGTCCTCCATCACCATGTCCTCATTGTTACCCTTTGTCAAATAATAACTTTTTACAGGTACCCCTTCTCCAAACTCCATTCACTGGAGACTCCAACTCTTGGGTCAGACCCAGGGTCCCCAGCTCTTTCATCCCGGTCTCTCCATACAATCGAACCTTAATGACAGGATCCCCTCTTCCCAACACACCTCCAGTCCCCTGGGGACCCTACCTCAGGGTGTGAACAAGTTCCCCTTAGCTCTTTTCTGATGCCACAACCAGCCTTTTCTACTAGTTGACCTCTATTCCTCTCTGCCATCCACTGACACGAGGAAGCAACCTCTATCAGGCAACAAAAAGCCATCACACATTTCTAAGAGAGGGAGGGCAACAGAAATCAAGGAGTAGAACCCAAAACACAAAACAAGATTCAATACCTAAAATCTCCTCACTTGTCACAACCCCAGATGCCTATAATGGCAAGGCAAAGTATCTCCATCAAAGCCCTGAGAAATGTAATACAGCTGAAGAATAAGACAAAGAATTGAAAGTAGCAATTACGAATATGTTCAAGGACTTTAAAGTCTGTGAAAACACAAAGAGTGGAATGAAATAATGAAAACAGTTCAAGACATGATAGTATAAATAAACTCACTATAGAAAACCCAGACTGACATGAAAATTTAGAAAGTCAAACAAAAAACTCAAAGGCCAGGTTTGTACTCACCAACAGAGTATAAGACGGGGAAGACAGAATCGTAGGCAGGAAACAAGGTAGAAAAATTGGATACCTCAGTCAAGAAAAATGTTAAATCTAAAAAACTCCAGGGACAAAAATTTCAAGAAATCTGGAACACTATGAAAGACCAAATCTATGAGTAATAAAAATAGAGGAAAGAGATGAAACCTATCTCAAAAACACAGAAAATATTTTAAACAAAGTCATTGAAGAAAAATTTCTTAACCTAAAAAAGGAGGTGCCAATCAAAGAAGCATCTAGAATACCAAATAGACAGAATCGAAAGAAATTCCCCACGACACATAATATTCAAAATATTTATCATACAGGACAAAAGAACAATATTAAGAGTTTCTAGGGAAAAAGGTAAGTAATATATAAAGACAGACCAACTAGAATAACACAACTCTAATGAGACCACACATACCAGCTCAGACTACTATGTCCAGCAAAAATTTTAATCACAATGATGGAAAAGGAAAAACATTCCATGATTGAACAAATAAATAAGTAAACAAACAAACAAAAGCAATATCTATATACCAATTACTGTTAGTGTAAGATGTAAGAATTAGTTATTAAGAAAGCCTGAGCTAATAGGCCAACCAGTTTATAATTAATGTAGACCTCTGTGTGGTTTTCTTGGGACTGAACGGCTGCAGGACCGGGCGGGACAGAAACTAACTGGCATAGAAAAATACTTCTGAACAGAACACTGACAGCACAGTCAAATAATAAGTTAAAACACCAAGACAAATAATAAATGGGACCTTATGAAATAGGAAATCTTCTATGGCAAATAACATCATCACTGGGCAAAAGAGCAGACTACAAAATAGGAAAAGATGTTTATCAAGTACATGTTCAATATAAGGTTAGTATCTAAAATATATAAAGGGATGGATGATACTAAGGACACAGTATCTTCCAGGCACAACAGTACTGATGCATATATGAACTCACTCAGACTGTGACAGCATATATAGAGAGGACCTGAACAGATCCAAACAAGACAGGATTCAAGTGCTGAGATGGGGAACTTACACAAGCTCTTCCATCAATTAAGAAGCTATCTCCACTTAACAAATGATAACAAATGATAAATAAGTTTCTCCAAGGGAGTCTCAATGGGTACATAAACCACACTTAAAGGCAGGCCCCATGCCAGCAAGGAGATGGCCAAGACAAAGGGAACTCAACACATTTCTGGAGATTATTTTGGTGCCTCTCTATGCCAACAAGATGACAATCAAGAATAAGTATCAAATTACCAGAGAATCCTCCACTTAAAAAGAAAGTTAACAAAAGCCCATATTCATTTTCTTATCAGAGACAAAGGATAAATATGGGTATGCTTTCATTTGTTTACCTAAAATATTTACAAAGGATGAAGTCAATAACACAAGAAAAAAATAACAAGGAAATAATTAATAGAGGTTAACGCAACAAAAACTAATAAAGAAGAAAATGAAGGGGAAAAAAAACCCAAAACAGATAAGAGCTATCAGTCCATTCCAAAATAAGCAAATTTTAGTTTCCTAAAAACTGAAACATTATTAAATGTTAAAAATTAATTTAAGAGTATCAGTAGCATTCCAACTTCAAAAAACATTTTTAATAATTGTTTCTAAGAGAGGGACTTATTCTGTAGTCTTCACTGGCCTGGAATTTGAATGCAGACACTAGGCCGGGATCTAACTCACAGATCTGCATGGATAGTGAATAGGAATGACACTAGTAGTTCAGGCAACGGGGAAACAAACTTAAAATTAGAAGGTAAAGTGTGGAAGACTTACACTTTCTAAGGTATTTTTGTAACATTTGAATTTTATACAGCAGACATCTACTGTTTTAGTACTTTTTGTTGAATAATAAGAACTTAGGAAAAATGTCTTGAAGATAAATCTGCAGGCTACTGGATTTAAATACAATGAATTCACATTTACTTATAACTATCTATCTGTTTCTATATAATAAGAGGAACTGACTGAAAAAAAGGCTTCATTTATTACTTTGTTTTGGGTTTCTACTACATACACCAGTACATGAATTGGAACAGAATTCAGGAATTTGAGCTATAAATGGAATCTGAGATTGTAGGAAAGAGTTGAAGAATAAACACAAATAAATAACAAGCAAGCATGAAAATATATTAGCAAATTCAAACCAGAAGAGACCTTGACAATCCTTAACAACACCATTTATTCTCCCTGAGGAGGAAGAAGATGGATTTTATTTCTCAGAATAATCTACCAAACTCTGGAATTCACTGTAAAAAGATGAAAACAGAAAGCCAACTATCATAAAGACATCTAAATAATTAAATGAAAATTTTCAGTTAACTTAAATGTGATTATTAAATATAAGTTCTATGTATAAAAAGTAATTATTGTTATGTATACCTGGCAAAAGCACTAGATGAGCTTCTACTGAACCATATCCAGTCTAGAAATTCATTTAAAGTAAAATTTTAATATTACGTTTAATTCACAAATGACTTTACCTGTTGCTGTTTTATCTCGAAATTCCTCAAGTTTTGTCAAAGTTGCTGAGGTAAGTTGTGCTAGGTGGACGTCTTTTGGAGGTCTGAAGAACTCCACTATACTATTGACTGTCCTCTGTTAAAATAAGCACCGCCAACATAAAACACAAACTCAAAGCAAATGAAAATACACTGAAGCTTAATAAGACAGAAAATGCTTACTGCATCATATATTATCTCTAAAGGCTCAGCCTCTATGATACACCTCTGAGCAACAGTTTCATCTAAAGGGTTCGTCTCAAATGTAATCTGGAAGAGTGACATATCATCCAATGAAGACAGTAGGTGGGGTTTTCTTGAATTATCTGGAAAGCCAGTAATATGAAATGAATCAATTTTGGTTTCAAATCTGTATAAAAGAAAAGGACAGGAATTAGGAGTCAATATAATTTTAAATAATTTGTCAAACTGCAAAATTATGAAATATAGTCAAGATATTTTCTTTTGCATTTTCTATAACTCATATAATTTAAGAGAAACGATACAAGTCCTATGGATTTTAATAGATTACTTCACTAAGAGCCATATTCATGTTAAATTTTATATTCAAAAGCTATTATAGCTAGTATTTGGTATCTTCACTTTAAGGGGCATGATGTGGGATTTCCCTGTGTATGCTAGGATTACAATTGATTAATAAAGAACTGCTTTGAGCCAATGGCAGGGCAGAACAGAACTAGGCGGGGAAAGCTAGGATGAATACTGGGAGAAAGAGGGCTGAGTCAGAGAGAAGCATGGAGCTGTGGCTGGAGACAGATGTGCTGAAACTTTGCTGGTAGGCCATGACCTCGTGGTGATGCACAGATTAATGAAGATGGGTTAAATTAAGATGTAAGAGTTAGCCAATAAGAAGGTAGAGCTAATAGGACAAGCAGTGATTTAATTAATATGGTTTTTGTGTGATTATTCTGGGGCTAAGCAGCAGGAAACCAACAAGCAGCCTCCTTACTACAGTAACATATAACCTAAATTTAATGAGGTACCATTATGGCTGTACAAATTTACACTCCCACCAGCAGTGAAGGCATGTTTCCCTTACTCTACTCCTCTCCAAATAAGCTGTCACTACTGTTTCTTTTAGTAGTCACTTTTATTTCCCCCAACTTTTTTCTTTTTAATTTTATTTGAATAACATTTTTCCATTTATTTTACATACCAACCAGTTTCCTCTCCCTCCTCTCCTCCATCCCTTCCCCTTTCTTATCTGCCTTCCTCCCTATCTGCTCATCCTCCATCCTCCATGGGCCAAGCCTCCCATGGGTTTTCACAGAGGATGGCACATCAAGTTGGGGCAGGACTGAGCTCCTCCCCTTACTTCAGGCAATCTAGCATAGGGAACAGGGTACCAAAAGCTAGCTAAGTACCAGGGAGAGGTCCTGCTCTCACTGCTAGAAGCCTTACTAAGAGACCAAGATCCAGAGGGGGAAAGTAATGAAAGAGATGCCTTGATGTGGGGGTGGGGGAGTATTTAGGAGTTAGGGGAAAACATGGTACCAGAGAAACACCCAGGAATCCACAAGGATGACCCCAGCTAAGACTTCAAGCAATAGTGGAGAGGGTGCCTGAACTGGCCATCCTGTAATCAGACTGGTAACTACTCAATTGTCATCATGGAACCTTCATCCAGTAACTGATGGAAACAAATGCAAAAATCTACAGTCAAGAACTGGGCCAAGCTCCAGGAATCCTGTTCAGAGGAAAAAAGGGATGTACGAACCAGAGGGGTCAAGGTCATCACAAGAGAACCCACAGAAACAACTAACCTGGACTCAGGAGTTAAGACTCTGGAACAGCAGTTGGAGATTCTGCATGGGATCCACCTAGGCCCTCTACTTATGTGTAACAGTTCTGTAGTTTGGTCTATTTATGGGACTCCTAGCAGTAGGATCAGGGCCTGTCCCAATGCCTGAGTAAGCTTTTAGGAACCTATTCCTCATAATGGGTTACCTCACTCAGTCTTAATTCAAAGGGAGGAGCACAATCCTACCTTAACTAGATGTTATACTTTGTTGACACCTATGGGTGGTGTGGGAGAATTGTCTGTATTCTGTCAATCATGATTTAAATAAATGCTGACTGGCCATTAGCCAGGCAGGAAGTATAGGCGGGAAAACCAGACAGGAAGTAGAGGTGGGGCAAGAACAGGAGTATTCTGGAAAGAAGGAAGCTCCCCCACACTCCTGCCCAGACCACCAAAGCAGCAGGATGTGACCTACCCCGCTGAAAAAGGTACTGAGCCATATGGCTAACATAGATAAGAATAATGGGTTAATATACGCTATAAGAGCTAATACGAAGCCTGAGCTAATGGGCCAATCAATTTATAACTTATGGAGACCTCTGTGTGATTTTCTTTGGGACCTAATGACTGTGGGACCTGTTGGGAGGACAGAAAACAACCAGGCCCTCATGTTACATATGGGAGGCTTACCCCTTTCTGCACAGAAACAGAGCAGGAGTGGATGCGGGGAGAGAGGCGGAAAAGAACAGGGGGAGAGAAGGAAGGAAATGCAGTCGGGATGAAAATAAATGAAAAAATTCAATAAAAACAATAAAAAGGGCAACATAAAATACTTACAGAAATATATAATATATTCAATGTACCCTCAATTAAACAAACCTTGGATATACTAAAATTTATACACAACAAAAAGTCTAAGTAAATCAAAGCAGGCCAAAATTTAAAACATTTTTACTACAAGGGACATAATAAAAAGAAAGAAAATGTATTAAACAGAAAAAAATATTATTTTACCTGTAAGATTAACAGTATAGCTGAGTGGTTAAAGCACTTGCCATGCATGTGAAGTTCCCTGGATTCAATCTTAAGCACCCCTCCAAATACACACACACATATACACACACACACACACATACACACACACCCCAGAAGAGGCTATAGTTTAGTTGCAAAACACTTGCCTAGCATAAACATAGCCCTAAATTTGATCTCCACCAGAAAGAGAAAGAATATGAAAAAGACACACATCAAGAATGTATAAAGGGGGCTGGAGAGATGGCTCAGCGGTTGAGAGCACTGGCTGCTCTTCCAGAGGACCTGAGTTCAATTCCCAGCAACCACATGGTGGCTCACAACCATCTGTAATGAGATCTAATGGCCTCTTCTGGCATGCAGAGCACTCATACAGAAAATATAAATAAATTTTTAAAAATAACCTTTAAAAAAATGTATAAAGAACTGTTATGAACTCAAATCAAGACCTATCAGTCAAAAGGGAAAGGAAGTTTAAAGGTAATTTCTCCAAACAAGATATGAACATGAACATAAGATAATACAGAAAAAATGTCTAAAATCATTAACCATCAATAAATAGAAATTAGTCTCACACTGAGATACCACTTTTCACTAAGATAGCATAATCAGAAGAACAGATAATAGCAAGTATCATTGGAGATATGGAGAAATTTGAAATTTCATTCACCGGTAATAGGAATATAAAATGTGCCTAATTTGGGAAATCATCTGGTAGTTCCTCCTGATGTTAAACATTAACAGTTACTGTATAGAAAATAAGTCTACTCCTTGATATATAACCCCAAAATTTAAAACCCATATACAAATAAAACTTTGTCCATGTTTATATCAAATATTCCTTATAGCCAAATGATAGATTCAACTCAATTAGTTGTCAGTGAAAAAATGAACACAAAATATGGTGCTACCAAATAATAGAATATAGGCAATTAAAAAATTACAAATTTATTCTATATGAATGAACCCTAAAGAGATCATGGTAAGTGAAAAAGGAAAAAAGAAAACAGCAAAGCCTACATACTGGATGATTTCATATAAAATGCTCAAAAAAATTCTAATTTCGTCTGTCTGTCTGTACGTGTCTGTGTTGCACACATGAAGTGTGCAGCCACATGTATTGCATGTAAAGACCAGAGGAGAACATCAGATATCTTCCTCTACTCTCTACCATACTCCTTTAAGACAGGGTCATTCACTGACCAGCTTGTCACCACTTAGGCTATGCTGGCTGGCCAGTGAGCTCCTAGGATCCACCTGCTGTCTCCACTGGAGTTACAAGAACATGTATTCATACCCGATTTTTTTTTTTTAGGTTCTGTTAATTAGAACTTAGGTTCCTGTGCATGCATATCAAAACCTCTTACCCACTGAGCCATTTCTCTAACCCCAGAAATAAGAGGGGAAAAAATAAGAAACAAAAAGAAGCTAAGCTAGTTGTTGGAATCAGGGAAAAAGAGCCTTGGGAAGGTGGGAAGGGGCTGCCAGTAAAATATATACAGTTTCTTCATGGTATGTAGTAATGTCTGGAATTATATTCAGGTGGCGGCTACATAACCTTAAACATTATCAATGGACATAACCTTAAACATTATCATTGTAAAAAATGTATATGTAATATAGTTGCAAAAGCACAATAAGTTATATACTAAATAGGTAAGTTACAAGTATGTGGACAGGCTCTCCATAAAACTATTTCTTAGCCGGGCAGTGGTGATGCATGCCTTTAATCCCAGCACTTGGGAGGCAAAGACAGGAGGATCTCTGAGTTCAAGGCCACCCTGATTTACAGAGCAAGTTCCGGGACGGGCTCAAAAAGCTTCACAGAGAAACCCTGTCTCTAAAAGCAACATCAAAAAAAAATTAAAACAAAACAAAAAACTATTTCTTAAAGGTTAAACTACACCAAGCATGGTGATGCATAGCGGTAATCTAGAAACTGAGAGGCTTGAGGCAGGAAGATACCGAATTCAAAGACACTATCTCAAAAACAGGAGGGGTAAGGAAGGAAGAGAATAGGACAAGAAAGAGTGACAAGGAGAAGAAGAGTGAAAAAAAGAAGGAGAAAAAAAAAGTAGACTTGTTAAAAGTCACTTTTTGTAGAGAATGAAGGAAGCCTTTAAAGTGTGAAGTCCTGAGTGAATGTGTGTTGTTGACATGACCCAGCCCTGTCAAAGGCTTCAGCCTCAATCCATGGGAAAATGGCAAACCCATTGCTCCCCCACCTGGGGTTGGGGGTAGCTGAGGCTCAGAAAGGTTGCAAAGCCTCCCTCTGCTCCATGTTCTGATTCTCTTTCTCCCCTTGTATTTAGAGCCTACAAACTACTCCCCTACAGTGACTGCCCCTCTAAGATTAGCTAAACCTGCCTCCTTATTCTACCATATATGGTAACCCTACCTCTTTAACTGCATGCAATAATCCTCCCACCCACCCTCACCCCTGCCTCTCTGTTCAAGCTGCACTAAACTTCTGGGATGCTGCAGTTTCTCCCAAGCTTTTGTCTGTCTTTTCTTCATTTCCTCACCACTCCAGTCAGGACTGTCCCTGGCACTGTACCAGAAATAGCAACATTTGTTGTTTCTTTCTGTATGGTCAAGTATTATTTTTTAATTTTTCTTTAGTGTTTTTCTATGTTTATTCACATATTACTTTCTACTGACTACATTAATAATTCCAAAAAAATTACATGGTACAGGGGAAGGTCTAAGTCCCTAAACACACAAACAGTGCATTAAATCACCACACCAAAGACTGCAAAGTCTGCTAAACTCCAACCTTAAAGTGAAACTTAAAGACAAAAGCTGAAGCACTGTCCACCTTGTTTTTTTTTTTTGTTTGTTTGTTTTTTTTTTGTTTTGTTTTTGAGACAAGGTCTCTCATTGGCACCGAGGGCTCACAATTCAACAGGGCTGGATGGACACTGAGTTCCAGGACTCCTCCTGTCTCCAGTTGCCCAGAACTATGATTACAGGCCGTCGCTACCACACCTGGCTTTCTACAAGGGTTTTGGAAATCAAACTCTGGTCCTCATGATTGTTGCAGCAAGTACTTTACCAACTAAGCTGTTCCCCCAGCACCACCTACCATGTTTGTTGTTGTTTTCTGTGTTTGTAAAATTGCTGACCAGTTTGAGAACTTTGTTACTGGCAAAGTGAAGTCTTATCCTATACAAAATGTTTCAAAGTTAACCTATAACTAAAATACTCATGTTGTTAAAATGAGCCTTCAAAAATCTAAGTGCTTCCATAAAATAAGGCATTTTTTTTTCTGTTTAAACACCAGGACTATTTCAATGGGCCAGGATGCTTGTGGTACAAAATACATGTGAAAACCTTGATAAGCTGAACAAAGACATGGGTAAGGCCTCATCTCCAGCCTATGAGTTTTTGACTACATTCTTGTCACACTCTAGTCACTAAAAGAGCACATGATATAACTGTCATTTAAAGTCACCACTGTGCCACCTGTCAATTGATCCAAGGTAGAAAACTTGTACTCCTGAGTTTCACAAAATGGGCCTCCTCCCCTGTCATCATGATATAGGCTGATAGAGAGAGAGATTTTGGAGGGATTTTTGAATATTTGTGTTTAGACAATGTGCACTCTGGGGAACTGAACCCAGATCTAAGCATAAATTTATACTTTGTAAATTCCTCACATATATAGTCTAAAAGTAATAGTACACAATATTTTTAGTGTACCTGTGTTTTTACTGCACTCTATCACACTAAGTCAGGTATGGGAATTTTCCTTCAATAGTCAAAGCATTGAAAATCAGTATTTCAGATTCAGATTACTGTTATTTAACCTGTGAAAGAAAATAAATTTATACTTACTTTATGGCTTGTGCTCCTGGCCTTTGTACAATCAGAGTACTAAGTCCTTCTACTATAATGTTTACCAGCTCTGGTTTTTGGTGATTTTCTCTTAGAATAATAGACATACTTTTCAAGTGAACAAAAAACTTCAAGGCTTCAAACTAGAGAATATCAGAATAAAATAGAAGTGAGGATGGGGTATCTATAAACAAAACAATCTTATGTAATTCCTTTATTCACAAATCCAGAGATACTTTCAAAACAAGCTTTTATTTACCAAAGAATCACTGCAATAACCCAAAAATTAAAAGAATACTTTTATTCATATTTCTGGAATTAAGATAAATGCTCTATTTATAGACCCCCAAAAAGATCACAGAAAAAAATAGCAACACAAAATTTCTGAAAGAATTACAGCAGGCACATCTAACATTAAAAGATTAAAGCAAGAAAATATCTTACTGTTTTTGGCAAGGTTGGATCAACTGCTGTTTCACTATAACCAATTGCTTCATAAAGCAAAACTTTTTCTTCAGGTGTCAACATTTCTTCAAGAACTATAAATCATAAATAAATGTTTTATGGTTTTGCTACTAACAATATAAAACAAATATAATTTGCCTGGCTTTATAGAAAAACAAAAAGAACTAGCTGTTTTATTTTATTTGGTGTGTGTATGCGCATGTTATGTGGAGTTACGTGTATAAAGTGTTATGTGGAGGTAAGAGGACAATTTTGAAAAGTTGATTCTCTGCTACTACATGGGACCCAACAATCAAATTCAGATCACCAAATGTGAAAACAAAAACACTCAGACATCTTGCCAGCCCACAAATATTACTATTATTGTAATATCTTTTACAAGTATTAAGTATTAGATACGTGTTGGCAATTTTAGAAATGATCCTCAATAAGTTACTAACCAAAACTTTGACAATATACTTTTTTCAGTCTCTGTATTAAGCAAGAATTTACTGGCACTATGTTAATCAGTACAAATAGATATACTATCCAAATTTTCTTTCAATTTACAGATGGATAAAGCAGATTTAACACACCCAACTTTATGACTATGCACTTGCTGATTAATGTAAAATGAAATGAACATACTTCCAGGTTTAACTTCTGGTTGTTGTTTAGCATTTGATTCTGACCAAGTCCACAGCCAGCTAAACCATCCTGCATTATCCTCTGGATCTTTTACTCCTTCTTTGTAAATCTTGTATCCAGCTTTCTTTACCTAAGTTTTCCCATAGATGAGAAATTATTCTTGTTTTAGTAATTGAAAAAAATGCAAACAGGATATTTCTAAAATAAATCTCTTTTGAATTTGAATAAATGTAAACAAAATCACATACTAACAACATAACATGGTAACTGTAACATTTGCCAAACAAGACTTTGGAATAACATATGAATCTCCTTGTGGCTTAACAAGATACAAAGATACATAAATTGCATCTACATATGAACTCTGAAATTTTCATAAGCTCAATTTCTTACAAATAATTTTATCTTAACACATTAAACAAGTATTACAAAAACTTATATCAAATCTTCTAAACACACAAAAAACACATTTGAATTCTTAATAAAACAGTATTTTTGCACAATACTGATAATATTACCTGTCATATCAATACACTTATTTTTATTAATCTGAAATTACCTCAACTTCTGCCTGTTGTCTAGCTATGGTTATATTAAAAACATCCAAGGTTTTCTCCAACTCCTGAAAATGTAAGTAAAACAAGTGTTACATATTCAACTTCAGAATATAAGCTACTACACTAAGAAAATGCAGTGTGAAACAAAAAGTAGAACTTCAATATGACCTCTCTTACATTCTGGGATGCAGTGTTTTCTTACATAAACAAACACACATACAGGAGCTTGGAAATTAGAGCAGAATGACTTGTATACAGAGAAATCATCCCTATCATGAATATAGTTATAATTTCTATAAGTAGAGATACATTAAAAAATATACATACATGCACTGTTTAAAATGTCTTTCATCGGGGGTTTTAATTATAAATAAAAATAAATACATCAAGACCATTTTAACTAATACTGTAATAAAGCCTTTATCTTATATACATAGTTTTTATCTATGAAGATATTTCAAGAAGGCTTACAAGTACGTGAAACCTGTTAAAAACTACTCTAAACTTCTCTCTTTTTCTAATTGTTACCGCTATGGACACAAACCGAGAACAACAACAATCGTAACACATCTGTGCCTTCCCATCATTACTTTCAAGTTTTAGGTTCAACTTTTCTCCACCAAAAGAAGCAACTACGACTCACTATTATTCCAGAAAACAGCATTACTTGGAACTGTGCTATCCAGTATGCTTAGAGAATTCCGGTTAAGATCATAACTAAGTAATGAAATATGAAGCCACCTGAAAGGTCTCTAGACCCAAAAATTCCTCATTACTTCTTGTCTTCAGTTAGTTATCTACTTTAAAACTGAAAGGAAAATGTAAAGTTTCAATCTTTTCAGAATTTTCCATTGAAAATTCTAGACTCTAAATGGCTACACTACTTTCAAGAAGCTAGTTACAGGAGGGGAGCAGAGAAAAATGTATAGCTCAATAAAATTCAATTTTAAAAAAAAACTAGTTACTCCTAGTCTGTCCAAAATATATTTTACCTGTTTTTTTAAAAGTTCCTTTTAGATTATGCCATAAGGCTAAAAAGACAAGAGCAATACAAAAGTAATATTGATGTGGGATGTCTTTCAGTATATGTGTAGCTGTTTTTTGGCTAATGAATAACGCTGTTTCGGCCAATTGCTTAGTAGAGTAAAGCCAGGTGGGAAATCTGAACAGAGATACAGAGAGAGTAGACGAAGTCATAGAGACGCCATGTAGCAGCCTAAGGAGAAAAGATGCCGAAACGCTGGAACCTTACCAGTTGGCCACAGCCTTGTGGTGATATATAGATGAATAGAAATGGGTTAATTTAAGATGTAAAAATTAATTAATAAGAAGCCTGAGCTAATAGGCCAAACAGTGCTGTAATTAATATAGTTTCTGTTTGATTACTCGGGTCTAGGCGGCCAGGAAACATACGAGCAGTTTCTGCTTACATATTATAATTCAAGGCATATAATTAAACATGCTGCTGATAAAGACTACAGGTACCACAAAATTAAGATACAAATTATTTGTACAGGCAGGAAATCAGGAAAGTTCTAGTAAGGATGACAGACTAAGGTAGAAGTACATACAGCAAGAGACCAGGACAGGTGGCTGAGCAGGGCTACACAGGCACATAGATCAAAAAGGAGCTTACACATACAGAAGAAACTCCACTAACATAGAGTAAGAGGATAACAACAGAAATATCATCTACCAGATCATCAACAGAGAAGTTTAGAAGCGACATGGCAATAACTTCTGAGACTTACAAAAGATATAACATGAAGCTTCACATTATGGCATATATGAACCCAAATCCTTTTGAACTGAAAATAATATAAACTTCAAAAGCACACTGAATAATGTCACCAGGTCTTTTGTTAAACAGCTAAAAGGTAAAAGCCCCAAAATACCCAAATAAGAGAAAGAATATGGTCAGTAAAAAGCAGACTAAGTAATTAAAATGTAGCAATCACTAAAAACTGGGAAGGGCCACAGAGCTGGCTCAGCAGGTGAGGGTGCTTGCCACCAAGCCTAACTACCTGAACTTACATAGTGGGAAGGAGAAATGGACTCCGAGTTGTCCTTTCACGCCCCACCTTCACACCACAGTGAGCATGCACACACAAACACAAATAAATGTTAAAATAAAAACACTAAGGAGAAATTATGCACAGTAAAGTATTCAATGATTGTTTTAAAATACTAACCTCCAAAGACATGAGAATTTCAGGAGATGGCTTCTTACTTGTTAACTTTTTCTTATAAAATTCTCTATATTGTTTCATTTTTTGTCTATGGTCTTTAATATGCTTCCAAGACCACATCCGTAAACGGGGACAAACATTTACTTCAAGAATACCGTGTATAGCATAAGCCCACCTATTTAAAAAAAAAAAAAGACCCCATAGTTACATCCAGATCAACAATACCAAAAACAACTGAATTTATTTTCTCTAACATGAGTAACTACAACAAGACTATTAAAACAGCATTCTATCAGAACACTCTATTTATAGCAACATTCCACTAATTACTATATCTTGCAACAAAAAATAAACAAAACACTCAATTTTGTTAAAAAAATAGTTTTGCACAACTTAATGCATAATTGGAAAACTAGTCAATAATTATAGAACTAGTTACTTTAAAATGTCCTACAAGTCATAGAAACTAAACTGCAACTTAAAAAAGAACAGCAAAATTTTTAAATTTAAAAATGGGGTTAATGGATAAGCCTCCCAGAACCATCTCAGTTACTAATATTCAAGCTGAGTTAATACAGCTCTAATGAGTCAAATGGAAATCTGGGGGGGGAAAGGCAGAGCTGGTGGTGAGGGGTGGAGCACTGCCAGAAAAACCAAGGAGAGTCTTAATTATTTCAAACATACTGGTTCTTCTAGAGTACATGAAAACTACAGTATTTTAAGATTTTTAGTTACAAATTATTTTAAAGAATTTCTTGAGTCAATTCATTAACAGGTAAAGGGAGCAACATATATTCCTAGACCCAAATCAGTTTACACCAAATCTTGGAATAATAAATAGTTAATTTAGTTTTGTGATACATTTTAAATATTAGAAATAATAAAAGTAGTTAATGTTATTTAAAGCTTTCAAAACAACCGAGGCATTACCATTCTTTGGCATGGTAGTGAAGAGGCACGCTGGGCTTGAACTTTCTGTAAGGCAGGTTTTGTGTCATCATGTCAACGGACTCAAGGACCTCCATGAGACTGAAATACTAGAGAAACAGCATTACAGCTTTCAAATGTTTCAGGGTTCCTATTCACTACTGAAGGCAAAGGTTAAATTATCGAGTTTTAAAAGGAATATTTATGGAACTATGAATTTCAGAAAACACTTTAATCTTAACTTTGCTTTTATCAAAGAATAACAATCTAAATGTCATCAAAGAAAATCACCTGTGGTTTATTAAACTCAATCACTATGGTATGTAGCTCAACATCCAGGTTTATTTTGGGATCAGAAAAGTCAAAATCTGATCGCCGGTTCATCCGTAGCTTGGCATTAGCAGATATAGGTCGAAAAACTGAAAAATAATAAAAATTAAAAAACAATTAGAGTTCCAGTTCAACCAAATCCTAGCACTAAGGAGATCAGCTAGAAATACTCCTTTGCACCTCTTTAACAGTCTCTCCAAAGTCCCACATAGGCACACTGCTGAGAGTCTGCTTAGACAAACTCTTCATCAATTAGCAGAGAAGGAACAATTTTAATTCTAGATTTAATTTAATTTTAAATATTAGAAATGTTAAGATTATATTTATCATTGATTCCATTTTATGATATTTCTCTGTAAACTAGTCCTCCTCTCAATTTGCACAAATAGATGGGAGAATATGATTTGCCCAGGATCATCTTCTGGATCAAATGATAGCAGCAGAGGGAGAACAGTGACAGTATTTCTGCGGGAGCTCCTTCTACTCCTTTAGCCAATAGCCCACAGTATAATCTATACAAGGATTAACTACTGAATTATAATCTAGGCTGTATATAAATATAATATGCTTGTATTAACCACATCTAGAACATATTTTAGACATTAAACATAAATATTGTTGGAAAACAAATCAATATTTGAACTTTTGGACCTAAAAAAAAATAAATAAATCACTGATCTGCCACCACCTCCCCACCACCCTTCACTTTTGACTTGTGTCCTTACACTGCTAAAATTAAGGTTTATTTATTTCTTACTTGTTTTTAATAGATATAAATATAAAAGATACACATACTAATGGAATCCACACACTGTTCTCATTCATGTATACATTGTAATTATACACTGGTATAATAATTTAAAATTTCAATGTATTTCTCCTTCCTTTTAAAAGAATTATTTGGGGGGTTTGGGAATGCTCATTGAGGCTGAGAGAGAACATCACATCCTTTAGAGACAGAATTAGAGGAATTTGTAAGGCACATGGGTGCTAGAATCCAAACTCTAGTAGGCATGACTAAACAGCAAGCATTCTTAACCAGGCAAAGAGTCAAGCCTCACTTTTTAGCTTTCTGAAACACACATGCTGTTAACTACAATCAGTCTACTGTGGCGTAGCACTCCAAATCCTCTTGCTCCAGCTAAATGTGACTTCATACCCAATGACGATCTTTTCCTCATTTCTTCTCCAATTCTACTTTCTTATCCGTTATTTTAACTATTCCTTCAACAAGTTTGCCCTTTTACTACATCTGTACTTGCTCAACCCAACTGCACACTTGGACCTAACAGCACAATGTGGCTAGAAAGGAAAAGGTGACAATCATAGTCAATACTGTAAATATTAAGTGAATTCTTAATGTTATGGAGAGGGAAATCACAAAGCACTCCCATGTTTACCCTGCTAAAGATCAATCAACAATTTATTTTTAAATTGTTTTTAAGGTTGACTTATTTGTTTCTATTGGCACTGACCAAATTCATACTACAGCCTGTTCCTGGTGGTCAGTTATCCAAGAATGAATTTTTTACTTTTAAAGGATTGATTTAAAGAAAAAAAAAAGACAAAAACAGAAAACAAAGTATGTGTCAGATTATCTACGGCCTGCAAAGGCAAAATATCTGAGTATATGGCCCTTTGTGTGTCTAACCTACTCTAGATCAATTGGTTTTCAAACCTGAGAACTCATCAGAATCACCTATAGTGCTTATTATTACACTCTCTAGTGCCTGCCAGGAGAATCAGATGCAAAAGGCCTCAGAGAGACTTAGAAATGTGCACTTCAAACAACCCTTCCAAGGGATGAGAAGGCTGCTAGTTTGAACCATACTTCAAAAACAATACTGGCTTCAGGCCACTCTCTTCTACATCACTATTTCATAGTTTCTCTCTTCAAAAGCCTACAGTACCTAAGATGTTTAAAAACGCTTACATACAGACCCTGAAGAGAAACTCCATTAACTCCCATTACCTACCCTACTAATACAGTTAATACCACGACTCTTCTCCAACAAAACTGTCTTAAAGATGAACAGATACGTCCTGTCCTTAAGAAAACTCTAGACCACACAACAGATGCCAACCCTTTCTCCCACATCAATCCAGAAATCCAAGTCTCTTGCATCATTAATTTTTCATGTTCTACTGGATCATGCCCACCTTAGCAAATAAAAAAGTATATTTCTCCCATTAAGTAGATGAGAGGAGAGGAAGTAGACTTGTAAGGAAGAATAACTCAATCCAGTTCTCCTTGCCTTCCTACAAATATGCAGCTGTCAACTTATGAGCATCAAATTCACTTTCCAATGCTTGCTTTAAAAAGAAAAACAAAACAAGCATAGTTTTAGGCCATTACTATTTTAGTATTTTTTTTTTTCGCTTTTAGCGTCTTAACTATGTTAAGAGAATCCACAGGAGGGAATTGCACTGTCACGTCCCACATTGTACTCATTTAACAGGCTCAGACAGAGGCAAAGTTCATTAACACCTAGCCCTGATCTAAGATGGCTTCTCCGGCGTCCAGTTACTACTGCACAGAGGACTTCCTCAACATCAGCCTTTTGTACTGCACAACAGCTAAGGACAGTCAGCAAACAACCTCCCCCAGGACCCTGTTAACGTTGAGCACAGACAGGGAGATACAGTTCCACAAGTCTCATCAGTCACAGAGTTGGATTTCCAACAAACTTTGCTAACACAATAGTAGAGACATTCTGAACCTTAACAATGTTCATCTCACTTCACCAAGGTCTGGGTTTTAGTCACACGAGGGAGAAAGTCTTTTTTCAGAACCTTATCTTTAGCTCAAACATAGGGTTCATCCTTTCATCTTACTAGTCTACTTTTCACCAGTCAATCCTGTTATTCCAATCTCCTTTTACAGTTACTAATTATTTCTTTCTTCAATGGACTCTAAAACACAGAAAATAAGTCAAATCTAAATATATCATAGACATGAGAAGGAATTAAGAATAAAATCAACTTCAAAATAATGAAAATAAGATTTTGGCACAAAGGACTGGGCATGTAGCTCAGAGAGTGACTGCTTGGGATCAATCCCCAGCATTGAAAACAAACAGAAAAGAGATAATAACAAAGAATAATAACAAAAACTGCCAGAATTGGCAGAAGAGCCATTTAAGAAAATTATAAAAAGGTTAAATAGCACACATAACATATAGAAATACATAAAGGAAACTTTCAGTGATGCCAAGAAAACTTTGAAGAAGAATATTCTATACCTTATAATGTTAGGAAGCCAAATTCAAGAACTAAATTAAGCATCAACAATTGATGTTTATTGAGTATTCTCAAGGCTAAAATACGTTTTTAAAATTGTTCCTTTCTTTTATATTTTAGTAATTATCTTGTCATTATAAAGTTAATATATAGGCCAGACACAGGTGAATGCCTTTAATCCAAGCATTTGAAAGGCAGAGTCAGGAGAATGTATCAACTGAACTACAGTTTGATATCAGCCTGAACTACACAGTGAGTTCCAGGACATAGTAGGGGTTAACATAGTGGAGGTTGAGGACTGGGGATAATATATGCTCACTTAAAATAACTCAACAGTAAAAGAAGTTCCTGCCCTTAATCTCAGCATTTGGGAAAGGCAGAAAGATTGTCTTAAATTTGAGGCAAGCCTGGGCTATTAATGTGACATCTGTCTCAACAACAACAAAAAAAATTATTTGGACACTTTATAAACAGAAAGATCATACCACTATGGTTATACCAGCTAGCAATATTAAAATGTACTTGTGATTCTGAAACATCTTAATAAACATCACTATAGCGGACTTGGGAGGCAGAGACAGGCAGATTTCTGTGAACTCGAAGCCAGCCTGGTCTACATAGTGAATTCAGGACAGGCCCCAAAATTACAGAGAAAATCTGTCTTGAAAACACAAATTGATACTTAAGTTTTTTTTTGCTTTTCGAGATAGGGTTTCTCTGTGTAACAGCCCTGGCTGTCCTGGAACTCACCTTATAGAACAGGCTGGACTCGAACTCACAGAGATCTGCCTGCCTCTGTCTCCTGAGTGCTGACATAATCCTTAAACTTTAATACAATTCATTAACATTCTTTTTTGTTATACATTTTTCCTATTGTTTTGAAATGTAATCAGAAAGTCTAAGAATAAAAATTATGTTAAAAAGGTAAAGTATATTTTGATATTTACATACATACGCACACATCTAACTAGAAGAAAATTTAATATAAAATAATCCAGTATTATATCAACAATGCTAACATAAAAGTTTATGCTAATTTTGCTAATTATATTTTTATTTTATCTAATAACTTACCAAAATCATAACCATCTGGAACAATATTTTCATTGACAATACCATTTTTCAAGGCTACCTATTAAAAGATAAATTGTTTTTATTTATATTTATGCAAACATATCTTCATCCTACAAATTTATATTATCTACAATAATATTTAAGAGCAATTAAAAATAAATCACACTCCACAAGGATAAAATTTTAAAATGGCTAAGTAATGCACCATTAACTGTTATTAAAGAATGTTCCAGTTAATTCTGTTTCTAAAAATCCTACTGGATTTTGTTTAGAAGCAATACTGACTCTAAGGATGGATTATTGACTGGGAGTTAAACACTATACAAAATATGGTACAACAAATATACATAAAAATATTTACTTACCAATGATTCATCATAATCATTCAGATAATACATCTGAGACTTCACATTCCAGTAAGCAAAGAGATTATCTAATCGGATTAGCTGAAAATAAATCAAGTTTATTAATGTTTATTAATTTTTTAAAGAATTTTTAATATTTACTATGCTCAGAAGTCTCAGTTAATTGAGCCTTACTCTAAATAAAGCAAACAGATATAATTCACATAAATTTTTTGCACATGTAAACAAAAATCATCAACATCATCATTTGTCCTTCCAAAATTCTTTTTCACCAAATCCATGAGTTACAATTTATTTTACCTTTCGAACTAGTTTTTCAGTTTCATCATGTAAACATGGAATCCAATTTTGATCAGTTGTCTGAAGAGGAAAAAATTATAAGTAAATAAAAGAATACCATTATATACACAATAAGCAAGTCATTATCTATCATACCCTGAGACTAATTTCTCATAAAAATGCCTTTGGAAACATATCATCTAGTCAAAAATACTATTATCAGACCACTAACCCTAATGCTTTGCTTTCAAGGAACTTCTCTGGTCAAAAACAAGCAGAAATAAGCAATTTCAAACAGGTAATTTTTAAAGATCTAATATACAGCAGATAGAACATGGCAAAAAAAAAATCAAATGCAGAGGTGTGCCAGATAAAACAACTAACCTAAAATCATATGCTTGTTAAAAGGACTCCAGAAAAAAGTCTTATGATCATGATAGTTCATATGCCATGAATAAAAACTACTCATTGTAAGATTATAATTCTAGGTGGGAATATATAGTTTGGTTCGTTCACTTGTTTGTTTGGTTCTTTTGTTGTTGTTGTTGCTTTTGGTTTTTTACAAAGGCCGAAGATATGGCCAGAGAATAAAACACAGGAAGAAAAGGTGAAAACCAAATACATTACTTAGGGTCCGATTTCAAAGGTTTTATAGACAATATAAAGACAAGATCACAGATTTTAAACAAGGGGTAATCAAAGTCACTGAGGACAAGGCCAGTATATAATAAGAACCCTTATCAAGGAACACTGCAGGTGGCCCAGGTTCAAATCAAAACACTTCAAAATTTTAAAAATAAAAAATGGGAAATACAGTAAGCAAATCTTTATTTGCATATGAATTTTTCTGTCCAAACCAGGTCTGGATATGCAGCCCAGAGGGAGTCTACCTCAGCTTTCAGACGCTGGGATGACAGCTGTGTCCCCACTCCTCACCAGACCATGATTTTGGAAAGATGGCTCACACTGCGGTGTGAAGAACTGACAGCAAGTGTGGGTCCCAAACTTCAACACGAATTATGATCACCAAGAGTGACTTTGAAAGCATAGATTTCACACTGGAAATGTGGTTCAGTGGCAGATTGCTTACCTAACATACCAAAACCCAGCACTGCAAAACCTTAAAATAATAAATATGGAAAATCACATATCAGGATGCCAACCCAAGAGTTTGTAACTCTTTGAATCTGGTATGGCAGAGAAGTTTCCAGGAACCTATAGGTAATAATTAAACCTACTGTTTGTGGGGTTTCAAAGGTGATTAGAAACAAGTATGGCACTTGCAAAGGACCAGGTCTCACTTCCCAGCACTCACTGGGTGACTCACAATCACCTGTCACTCTAGTCCCAGGGGATCCAACACTCCCTTCTGACTTCTGTGGGCTGCTGTCATGTGCATATGATGCATACAAATACACTCAGGCACACATAAAATACTTTAAATAAATAAAACCACTGCTACCGTGGCAATGATTTTCACATGACCAAATATAGTGATTCTCTACATTTTTGGTATGCCAGCAGCACTGACACAGACATCATCCACTTTTACTGAGTAATCTCTGACTTCTCCCACTCCCTCCCACTTCATTTTCTTTTTCACTTGCAGACCATGTTTTAAAAAGAAACTATACACAAAAATCAAATGGAAGATGTAATACTGAACTGGACTTAAGTTGAATTATACTATATGTAGCTACAAAGATAAAAGTGAAAAACAATGTAAAATGAAGAGTAATTTACAGAAGAACTATATAAAATATCTGAATTAACTTAAAAAAACAAATTTATGATATGTGCCCTTACTTACTCAATTCCACTCAAACCTGATAGCTTCCTAGACCACTTCTACATAGGCAACCAAACACATATCTGGTATAGCTCTGATGCTGACATAATCATAATCATAAACCTGACTATACTACACTATTTTAAAAGTTACATTTCCTTTTTGAACAAAGTACCTGCATGCTGAGATTTTGAAGGGAAATACCAAATGAGAGTGGTTTGTCTTGATTTGTGATCTAAAGAAAAACAAAGTAAATTACTTAATGGTTTATCAGCTGAACAAAATTCACTTCATAGAAAAAGTAAATATCAAATATTCAAAAACATTCTTTTCAGAATAATTCTTGCCATATTTTTTCTAAAAACAAATTGCTAAATATTAATGTATTAATGTTGTGTAAATTACTATTTGTAGAAATGTTTTTAAATTTATAAAAACATTAAAAATTGATACAGTAATCTGTTTAAAATGGGAGTGAGTTGTGTTGTGTGTCACTGAGTAAAAAAAGTCAGGTGACAAAGGCAAAGTGCAGCCCTGCTTTGCTTAAGTCTGAAACTCTGAATAATCCTTTACTCCAGGGAGACGTCTGCCTCTTCTATGTAGGTGGCTCCGGTCTTGATAACTACTTTTCTTCTTAATGACAAATAAGGCAAAATGTAAGGCCCCAGTCTCAGCACCAGATTACAGACAAGCAAACCCAGCAGTCCACCACCATCACCTGCACTAGCACAGTCCAGAAGGCCCTGCCCCTTCCTGAAATGGACGAAAACGTAACCGAGATGGCCAACACGTTCAGCACCAACTTTTGCCAGAAAGAAAAATATTCTATTTTTACATAAACTCTCCAGCAGTGTGTTTAAAAATAACCTCTAGGCACTTTAGAATAAAAAATAACAGAAAATACTTTAGGCTCAAAGACCTACCTACTTTGAGCATGTTTTAATAGACTTGGTCTTCCCATGTACATACTGTGTTTGTTTTGTTTCAATTTCAGACTCTTCTATCATCTTTTCAGCAGCATCTGGAAGCTCTCTCACATCCACAGATGTTTAGTGCCTCTCAAAGGTCATGTATTATGGGTATAATTTTATTTTAAATGGGAAAAGGGATGAGTACACTCAAAGATTTATGTATATTGTTATTGTAAAAATCCAACTTCTTGTTAAGTTTTAATTGCTGAAAAGTATTTCTGAAGCTAAGAAGGCTATTTAGAGGAGCTGTTTCTTCCAAGAGCCAAGACCAAGTCAGGTTAATGACATAATCCTCTATGGCACACGTACTACAGCTGTGCCATTTCTACCACACAGGATTACATAAACAAACTTGTCAGACATATACTTTTAAAAAATGATTCAGTAACATTTAAAGCAAAAGGGGTGGTTATCTATAATTGTGCACTTGACACAATCTAGAATCACCTGAGCAGAGGTCTCAATGAGGACCTATCAAGATCAGGCTGATTTATGGGCATGTCTGGGAGGACAAGGTATGTGGGGAGGAATGACAGTCTTGATGATGTTAACTGATATGCAGAGGCCCAGCCCTCGGTGGGTGGCATCATTCCCCGGGTTTGGGTCCTGTGCAGTGTAAGATGGCAGAAGCAAGATTAGAACAGGAATGCACATTCATTCCATCTTTGTTTTGACTGTGAATGTAACTCTCTGCTTCATGTGTCTGCCCTCACTTTCTGCAGTGCCAGACCATGACCTGGATTACAGCCAGTAAACCATTTCTCCCTTAAAGATGCTTTAGTTGGGGCATTTTAATCACAGCAACAGAAAATCCAAAAACTAGAATAGCAACTAATTACACATTTAAAGAAACAATAAACTACTGAAGGGCAAAAATTAAGTTAACTCTACCTATTCCTAAACCAGTACTCTTTCCTGGAGATAAAATAAAAAGAAAAGAAAATCTGTGAAATTCATTAACTCCCAAGACATTACTTTCAAAACCCAAAGTTTTAATACTTAAGCAAAGTATAATCAAGCATTTATTAAAAATGTAACAATAAAAAGAAAAGATTGTATGGTCTTCAGCTCTCAGTCCTTCCATCTCCTAGTATTTACTAGGCTGGGCACTAAGAGCAAAAGTCAGCCACAGTAAAATACATACATGAGGAAAAAATACTTACATCATCTTCATAACGAACATGGATATTGGAAATTTTCACTTGAAGATTTTTTATGATTTGAGTAATTAATTTTTCTGAAAAAGTGTCCTGTTTCTCCTCCGGAGGATTTTCTAAAATTGCAAATGTTCCTTTTTAAATTGAATGAATCACATACCCTATAAATATTCACATTTATAGTATAAATATATTAAGGTTACATATTGCCTTGATAAAGAAAATATATAACATTTTCAATAAATCATTTGACATCTCCAAAATCTCTCATACCAAAGGATTTTCAAAAGCAACTAAATGCACAGTGTTTAAAAGCTAGTTTCCCATCTTGTAAGACTAGAGCCAACTATGTTAAGTTCACTGGTATCAAATTTTATAACCTAATTGTAAGGGTCAGAGGACAAGAACATCTGCCATGAGACAGTGTCTTCTTCTTATTCTTTTGTTTGTTTTTCAAGACATGGTTTCTCTGTGGCTTTGGAGCCTGTCCTGGAGCTAGCTCTTGTAGACCAGACTGGCCTCAAACTCTCAAGAGATCCCCCGTCTCTGCCCGCCGAGTGCTGGGATTAAAGGCGTGCACCACCACGGCCTGGCTTGAGACAGTGTCTTCTATAAAGGTAAAAATACTGCAGCCATAAAATCCTAACAGTATCGTCGCCTAAACAAAACCTGCATAATGACACCACCAGTTGCCATGTGTCAACAAATACACAGGGGAAAACTAAGAAGGCCCTACCCCCAGGTGAAGACTTACAGACAACTAATGACTGGTAAAAAGGGGAGACTCAGTATTTTTCAGGGACAAGCCTCATGAAAGGTTATCTGTTGTGGGAGTTCAACCCATGTAGTCAATGACATTTGGGGTTGGTTGCCCTATGAGCATGGTTCTCTCTGAAAATGTGAGCAGATGAAATTGAGGAGGGCGTCACATGCATGTACATTCTCTCTCACTTGGGTGGTCAGAGCCAGAACTAGCCTTGGTCCTCATCACCCTTGGGACGAATGAAGGGACAGCAGCAGCTGGATCGGTGGTGGAGACTATTCTGTTCTATATTCATGAGTCTATTTTTTAATTGCACCCCTTAATAAATTGATAAATAGACTTTTGTGAGTTTTCACTTTACCTAGGACCCAACGTTGGGCATGAACCCATGACCCTGAGAATAAGAGTCTCATGTTCTACTGACTGAACTAGTCAAGCACTCAAAGATTGATTTTGGACTATAAACTGCTCAGGACAATTCCAAGGTGACTAGCGGACGTAGTCCACCTTCTTACACCACTCTAGCCAGAACTTCAGATAAGAACTTCAGTTAAGCCTAACCCATTACTCTGAGACTAGCTACAAATGCTACAGCTAGTCTTCATGAGACTAAACCATTGTTTTAGCTTTTCACAGGATCCCATATTGAATATTGTCCTCCCCCAGACAGCCGAAAGTAATTCTAAGAAAACCACACCCGTCTCCCAACAGTTGGAATCGATGGTTTTTGGTTTTCTCAAGGATATGGATAATTGTCATATGTAAGGGCTAATTATATATTGTTATATGGTTAGGGATGGAGCAATAAAAATTAGACCCAGAATTTCATTGTAATAGAAAAAAAGAGGGGATAGAATAGGAGGATAAGACAATAAGGGAAACTATTGTATTGACTTATAAAATAAATTAACAACTATCAATTTTAGATAATTTGCATTGGTATGGATTCTTGCATATTGATACAAATTCAAATTTTTGTCATATTGAATATATATGTTCCTATTTCTGTTTAAAATATTTTTATATATTGATACAAATGTAAAATTATTTTTGTCAAATTATATGTATGTTTCTACTTCTGCTTAGGATATTTTGTCTACTGATACAAATTAAGAATATTTTTGTCATATTGCACTATACATTTCTACCTCTGATCAAGACTTTTTTATATTGTCACAATTTTGAGGTCACTGTCCTCATGCTGTACATCTGTTTACAGATTGTTTATTTTTATAATATAAAGCTTTAGTCTTTAAGCTATATATGTTATTAAGAATTACAGGGTTTTTTGTTTTTTTTTTTTTCGAGACAGGGTTTCTCTGTGGCTTTGGAACCTGTCCTGGAACTAGCTCTGTAGACCAGGCTTGTCTCAAACTCACAGAGATCTGCCTGCCTCTGCCTCTGCCTCCCGAGTGCTGGGATTAAAGGCGTGTGCCACCACCGCCCGGCTGGGAAATCAGATTTTAAGAGCGTGAAAACATAAAATTAGAGGTTAAGTAAAGGAGAAAAAATTATCAATATATCTAAAAAATCAAACAGAGGAGACATTTGAACACAAATTCAGTCTGACTTTGGACTGTGTTGTTATACTTTGTCTTTAAGACAAATGGAGATGCTGATTTGGAAAAAACGTTCCTGTTAAGGCCATGTATTGAAAAGTGTTGTGACAAAGAAGAGACTTCTTTAGGCCTGTTGTCATGATGCCAATGCCTTGAGGACTTTGATAGGACATTCTGTAGCAGGAGTTTCCCTGGAGAGACCAAACAAAAAAAAAAATCTGATTTCCCTAAAATATTAAACTCTTCAGGGTGTGCTTTATGTAATTTCATTAAGTTTATGTGGATTATATGAATCACATTATTTTTAGCTGCTCTGTGAAATAAAATTCTCAGAAACAGAAAAAAAAAGAATTACAGGTTAATAGCCACCCATATTTGTCATACTTTTAGTTATGTTATTTGGATTTTCTAGATGCACAAAGATGTAGTCCACATAGACAGGCAATCTTCAAAAACTTCAAAGACCTACAGAATATAGGATTTAAATGTTTTAATAACTAGACTTTTGTGAGTTTTCACTTCAGTTATCCAAACTCAAGAGGTCAGTCCTGAACACATGTACATCAGAGTAACACAAAGTAGGTTTAGCAGGTTGAAGTTATATATAATATACACACACACACACATATGTACACACACTATTAATAACAGTAATAATAATAATGATAATGAGGCCAGGTGGTGGTGGTAGGTGCCTTTAATCCCAACACTCAAGAGGCAGAGTCAAGTGGATCTCTGAATTCAAGGCCAGTCTGGTCTACAGAGTGAGTTCCAGGACAGTCAGGACAGTTACATAGAGAAACCCTGTCTCAAAACCAAAAAAAGAAGTGCTCATGAATTTGAGAGCTAGTAGAAAAAACATAAGAAATGCTGAAAGAGGATATGGGAGGTGTAGAAATGATGTTTAATGTCTTTGTTTTATAGACTTATTTATCTAAAAATTTTGTGCATAAACTGTATATTATTTCCACCCATTCTATCAAAGCTTAAAAACACTCCCACATCTCTCTATTTCTGGCAGATCTTGCCTTTAAATTTGGAAGTAAAGTTATAGACAGATAACTCCTCTGTCATCATCACTTGATTCCAATTACTTTTAGGGTAACCAATGACCCAGATGTCAAAAATAAAATCATAATCCTCATCATAACTGATACTCCATCAGGGTATAGATATTATTTGCTTCTTAATATAGTCATAGTCTCTTTCCCATGAAACCATAAACTTAATTTTCATCATATTATCTGCCATTCCTTTTTAAATAGTCTTTTGCGTGTCTTCTTCCTCTATTCGATCACTAGATGACAGGTTTCCGTAAAACTCAACCCTAGAATTGTTTCTCTTCTCATTCTATACTGTTGCTGCAGAGAACTTCATTCATATCCTAAAATATTTAACTGCTACCCTAATGTTGGGAACTTTCGAAACAATATTGAACAAAGGAAGAAGTAAAATGTAGAGTGGGGAGATTCTGACACAGTTAGTAAACAACCAAGTAGTCAACATGGCTAGGAGAAAGAATGCAATAGGATTCAGAGCTAATTATGAAGGATGGGAAGTTGACAGCACTCCAAAACAAGATTTCAATCTATCTTGTTGAAGTTCTTAAACTTCACCCTGGTAATAAGGTGTCATCAGTGAATTTCATATATTCACTGAACATTTGTATTTCGGATCTAAGTAAAAATAAGAAGTTCTCATTAAACATGGGGGTTTTTTTTGCATGCATTTCCCTTTTTCATCAGCAAGACCTCATTACAGCAAAAATAAAGGAACATAAAAAAAGAAAAAAACAAAACAAACAAACAATAACAAAAAAAACAAAACAGGTGAATTCCCAAGGCCAGAAGAAGGTAAAAGACTTGGGGAAAGGCAACAAAAAGCAGATGGTTTCAGCCAAGCTTAAGAAGAAACTTAAATCCTAAACAACCCAGTATGTTGCTGTCATTGAATCATAAGAGTTTAAAACCAGGATTCTGAAGATTCAGGGACCTGAAATCACACAGAAGAGAAACAGTAATCAATGAGCATACTTAATGGAAGAAGGGGATGTTATAAGAGCTGGTTAAGATCACTGTGATTTTCCATAAGACCCAGGTTCAATGCCCAAACCCACATGGTGGCTCACAACTATCAGTAACTGCAGGTGCAGAGGATCCAATGCCCTCTTCTGACATATGCGAGCACCATGCAAGCAAATGGTGCACAGACATACATGTAGACAAAATACCCCTATACATAAATGTAGCTCACATAATAAAAACCCAGAGACAGATAGTAGGATTCAAGCAGAAAGATCAGAGCAACCAACCTCTAGAAATCTCTTACTTCTACGAAAGCTTCAGACTGAAGAGCAAGTTCCTATCTCTACTCGCCTTATATTCCTTTCTAGTGGTGATATTAAAGGCATGCAGCACCACCGCCTGGCCTCTATGGATAACTGGTGTGGCCGCTGGAATTAAAGGTGTGTGCCACCACTGCCTGCCCTGTATGGCTGACTACAGTGGCTAGCTTTACACTCTGATCTTCAGGCAAACTTTGTTAGATCCCAAACAAAATATCATCACATTTCCCCTTTTTTTGTCTAATACAAAAAAATAAGGTTATAACTAATTTAAGAAAAGTGTGTAAGGTTGAGAGATATCAAAAGATAGTTTTGGATGATAATGCAAGTTATGATATAAAATATATTAGGTACTTACCAAGACAGTATAAATAATGAAGTATGTTCTCTGGATTTGTCAAATGCAAATGGACTAGACATTGTTGATATACTTATTGCCTATATATACTGTATACAGTTATTGTACTTATTGTTTATAGTTTTTCCTATATTAATTATAATCTTTTTATTTTAAACAAAAAGAGGGAAATATAGTGATATTTTAGTTGTATATTAATAAATAAAGCTTGCCTGAAGATCAGAGTGCAACGCAGCCACACTAGTCAGTCATAGAGGCCGGGCAGTGGTGGTGGACACCTTTAATCCCAGCACTAAAGAGGAATATAAGGTGGGATAAGACAGGAACTCGCTCTCTTCAGTATGAAAATTTTGTACAGGTAAGAACTCTCTAGCGGCTTGGGTGCTTTGCTTCTCTGATCTTTCAGCTTGAACCCTAGTATCTGTCTCTGGGTTTTAATTACTTGAGCTACACATAAAATTTAAATTTAACAACTTTTTAAGGAATTGATTTAAAATCTGTACAACGAGCAGTCATATGTGTAGGACTCCACCCTTTCCCAGCCCAATGGCTAAGAAACTATCTTTTGTTGTTCAGCCTACTGAACATGTAAGAGTTTATCACAGATAAAACAGACCTAACAGGTTCCAAAATCTGATTAACAGTATATGGGAACAGGATGAGCCTACACAAAAACAGAGATAAGTAAAAGGCTTCATAATGAAGTCACATCTGTATTCACTCACAAAGTAAATAATAAGTTACGGTTTTTAAAATTTTATTTGCCAGGAAAGGTGGCACATACCTTTAATCCCAGCACTCAAGAGTCAAATCAGGCAAATCTATATGAGTTACAGACTAGCCAAAGATATATAGTGAGACCCTGTCTGTCTGTCTGTCTCTCTCTCTCTCACACACACACACTTACACACTATACTATGTGGGTGGATATATATTTTTTTTAATTAGAGTTGAATATCTGACTCAGTAGTAAGCATTCATATCATGTGGTTAACTGTCACAGTCCAAAACCAAAATATGAACATGTGACATAAATTTAACTTAATCCAACTATGAACATCTTATTCAGCAATATGGTATTTCTCTAGGGAATGCATAAAGGAATTAGTATAAACTTTGTTTTTATAAAGTACAAGTCCTATACTACTATTTTGCTTTTAAATCTATGTATATGTACTATCTTATTTAAAAATAATTTTTAAAGGAAAAGGCCTGGCAGACTTAGGAAAGGGATGATTAAAAAAGGAATAAACGACTACATAGACTATGAAGGCAATGTGTCAAAGAAAGTAAAATTAATTAAATGTGATATTCCCACAGATTGTGTTAAGTTCTAATGTTTGCCACAAGGCAAAACATGTATTAATAGTTTATTTTTCATTTTAAACAAAAAAACAAAAGCTCAAAAGTCAGATAGGAAGGCACACACATACAGTCCCAGCACTAAGGAGGCAAAGGCAAGAAGACCATGAATTCAAGGCCAACCTAGGCTACAAAGTACATTCTAGGCCATATTGGGCCACACAGCAAGATTTTTTTTCTCACTAAAAAGTAAAAAAAAATCTAGTCTTTTCTCACATATATATGTATATATGTGTGTGTACATATATATGTATACACATACATATATATAATCAGTGTATGGTAGGAATACTAGTCATCATTCATAAGATTTTAAGATATTTAGTTATTCAATGAAGAACAAAGTGGAATAAAAACAGATGAGTAAGAGAAAACTTTAAAGAATTGGATATAATACACTTACAAACTAAAAGACCTACATAGAGAAGAAGTGAGAATAAAGATAGAGAGAGTCCCTAGTGAGAGTCACAAGAGGACATCTGGAAAGGAACTAGGTTTCTGTGGGATAACTCTTCCATTGACAATCAAGGACCTTAATAATGAGCCATGTGACCTACGTTGAACTGAGGCCAAAGGGGAGTGCAGATTAAAGCAAATATTAAAACATTAAAGGATTAGTATTTAAGAATAAACAATATAAGGGGAATACAAAGGCAAAGGCTAGAAAGGTAAGAAGATGTACTTGATAAATTCGCTAATATTAAAAACTGACTTTACCTCACAAGAAACTACTATTTGCCTTAAATTTCTGCCTGGTAAAATTTCTACACACATAACAAAACATACAAACCATGTAACTTTCCAGGTAATAAAATGGTTTGCTGCTTGTAACATAATCTCAGAGCCAGGCAGTGGCGGCGCATGCCTTTAATCCCAGCACTCATGAAGCAGAGGCAGGAAGATCTCTGTGAGTTCCAGGCCAGCCAGAGCTGCTACACAGAGAAACCCTGTCTTAAAAAATTAAAACAACAACAAAAAAAAAAACCAAAAACTCATAATCTCAGTACATCCATTGGAAATCAATATATTATTACAATATTTCCATCCTTTATAACCACTGTTTACTGATAGTTTACCTTGATCAACTACTTTCTGCTTTGCTTCTTCTATTCTTTTTAGTTCCTGCTGCTTTGCTTCCATGAGTTGCTTTTCTTCTTTGATAGGATCATATTTTATTCCTACAGAAAACATGTGAAAAAAATTTCAGTTACCATAAATTTAAATATACTCATACCAAAAATTATCCTTGAAAATAAAATTCAAACAAAATTTACCAAGACTTAAAACAAAAAAGCAATTCAATTTGAACCTACAAATCCCAAATTAAAATCCTAAATTATCTTTAACAAAAGTATGTGGGATAAAAATATATATAAAAAATTTTCTATCCAAAATAAGAATAATTTAAAATGTAAATTTTAAATGACTTACTAGAAGAAGGCACTATGAGTAAATAGATATCTTCCAAAACAGCTTCAACTGGTTGAGTATAAAGCTTTTTCCATGGAATTTTAAGTGTAAGACTACCTATATTAAAATAATAAAGAAAAGAATATTGTTCATTAAACATATGTCTACCAATGTACTTTCTATAAAGCTTTAGAATAAATCTCTGAAAATCAGTAAAACAAGCGACCTGTGTCAGGGAACCACACAGTTCTGTAAGATCGACTGCACTTCTATATAACTCATTTTAAAATGGGTACTTTTTCATTCAGCAAATACATTAGGAAATATACTAAGTGGTAAAAACACAATAAAAGAAACTTGCAAATATAATATTAAAGAACGACAGGAACTATGTGAAAAGTACACAAATAACATCTCAGCTGATTCTGTTTGTCTAGTGAACTTTCCATACCTGAAAATTAACTTACTGCCATTTTTTAAAAAAGAAAAAAAAAAGAAGACAAACTTTAAAGAAAATAGGTCTACCTACTCTTCTTATATGCGTGAACAAATATAAGATACTTGTTTTTATATAGTTTTATACAATGGTGCTGGGATCAAAACTGTGATGTGATACATTGCCAATGTAACAGAATTGAGAACCACTATGAAACAAGCTGCTAGGAGTGCCCATGAGGATTTCTTGAGAGGTTTAACAGGAGATGGAAGACCCATTTGAAAGGTGAGCAATACAATCCCACAATGAATAATGAAGAGAGAGCTAGCACCAGCATTCCTCTCTCCTTCCTGACTAAACAAAATGTGGCAAACCACCTCATTTTCCTGCTGCCATCCCTTCCTGAATATGATGAACTGCACCCTCAACCAAACCAAATAAACCCTTCTGATGCTTCAGGGTTCCTGCTTCATAAAAGAGTCTGCCAGATATTCTGCAGGATCAGAAGAAAGTGACTAACAAACTGTCAATATAGGTGGAAATATCTTTGAAATTTCCTGCTTCATGGAAATGTCTGCTGGATACTATAGGCCTGTAGGCTGAAGATGGATGCCCCAACGGTACTTTGGGTGACTGTACAGGCAGCGAGATGTCTCTGTCATTTCTGGAGTTTGGAGGTTGCTTAAAATGCACTTCCTGTTTATTTAGGTAATATTATATCCTTCTGGAATCTTTGATGGAGTTGAAGAATAGATATAGTTTTCCCTAGTTATGATAAAGATAGATATAAATATTATAACTGTAATACTTGCTTGATTCTTGTTTTGTTATATGTAATTTTACTATGTTAAACTTAAAACCTTCCTTTTATTTAACAGAAAAGAGGAAATGGTGTGGGAAGTCCTTCTATCTATGTTTTGCTTTTATTGGTTAATGAATAAAGCTGTTTCGGCCAGGCCAGTGGTTTAGCAGAATACGGCAAGGCAGGAGTTCCAAGCAGATAGAGGAGGAAAGAGCAGGCAGAGTCAGTGAGAAAGCGAGAAGCCATGTAACCCCCAGAGGAGAAAGACATTAGTTGCCAGCTGGAACTTTGCCAGTAGGCCATGAGCCTCATGGTAAAATATAAAATAATAGTGGTGCAGGACAATTGTCTTAGTTCTGTCAATTATGTTTTACATAAACGCTGATTAGCCAGTAGCCAGGCAGGAAGTATAGGCAGGACAACCAGACAGGAAGCAGAGGTGGGTCAATGAGAACAGGAGAATTCTGGGAAGGAGAAAGCCCATTCCTCCACAGTCCTGTCCATCCACCAAAGAAGGAAGACAAGTCTTCCTCTCTGAAAAAGGTACTGAGCCATGTGGCTAACCCAGATAAGAATAATGGGCTAATATAAGTTATAAGAGTTAATAAGAAGCCTGAACTAATGGGCCAATCAGTTTATAATTAATGTAGACCTCTGTGTGATTTCTTTGGGACTTAATGACTGTGGGAACCAGGCAAGACAGAAACCTCAGACAACATAATACAAATGTGTTAACTTAAGATGTAAGAGCTAGCTAGAAATACGCTTAAGCTATTGGCCAAACAGTATTGCAAATAATATAGTTTCTGTGTGTTTACTGCGGAACCAGGCAGGATGGAAACCTTCACCTACACTCTTCTATTCTCCCTTACTTCCCTTCTTCCTCCTTCCCTCCCTCCCTCCTCCCTTCCTTGTTGCCTGTATCAGGCACTTTGTCATAGCAATGAGAAAAGAAACTAGTGAGACTCTCAACCCTCTTGGTATATTTTTATATTGAGGTTATATCAACAAACATTGAAATTCAACCATAATTTGTGTAAAACTTAAGTGATTTCTGGCCAATGTCTAAAAGAAACATACAAGAAATGTATTATAAGGTTCTTTTACAATATAATAATAAGATTATTCCATCCAACTATGTATTCCTCAGATTGTGTTATAGTAAAGAAGTAAATGAAGTCAAATCAACTTAGATTATTAAAAATCTTTATACCATGGTTACAAGTCTTTAAAAGCAATCCAAACTATGAGAAACATGCAATTAAGATGTCAGAAGGAAAATACCCAGTGGTATTTTTCCCCTTCTTACTTATGCTAAACTGTCTTTAGAGGGACAAGACAAATTTAGATTCTAAAAATGTCAAAAAAAATTTCCTGTGGCATATGGTCTAATAAAAACTCTAAGAACAATATACAAAATTGTGAAGACCATCATCACAATATTTTTATGTAAGCTCTCAGATATTTTCACAGCTTCAGTAACACAAAATAAATCCTATTATAGGAAGAGACAGACGAACAAACAAAAAGGAAGAAATGATTCAATTTAAGACACTATGATCTCAACCTTTATGACATTTAAATTAATGCACAACAGCATAAACTAAGAATTCTAAGAGATAATTTTATTAAACATGTTAAATTCTTACACTTAGTTTGTTTCTGTTCTACCAATAAATGAACTACTTTAAGTTCATACTTTAATTTAAACTCATACTTTAATGAATTACAAACATGTATTTAAAAAACAAAACAAACAAAAAGCACTTTATTTTCTAGAATAAAAAACCTGGAACAATTTCTATAGTACAATCAAGGTTTCATTTTGGTCCCCAGATACAGTATATGGGTGACCCAAACCCTTTATGTCATGCATCTCATACTTATCACACGATGGCAAACATAACTAGACAGAAACAGAAACTAACATAGTTCCCACAGTTCCTTCAGTTCTGTCAGATGTTACTTTGACTCTCAACTCAACTTTAAGACCTACTAAAATGAGCAACTACTGTTCAAGTAGTACATTAACCCACAATATTTTTAAGTTATACAATTAAATTCTACATAAACAAAACACACAAATTTTATATTTTAAAGTAATGCTCATAAACATTAGGAAGTTCACATTACAGCAATAACAGTTTAATTATGTAAGTTGCTTGCATAACAAGGAGAACACTCCAGTGATAATATGGCTTACCTATATGACCAACCTTAACTTTGAATGGTACATCCAGTTCACTCTATAAAGCAAATTAAAAAAAAATTAATGCATATAAAATTCAACAATATAATTATTTTGTTCCTAAAATCATTTATAGGTATTTTAATTACTTTGCATGTTGTTTATCTTCAGTATTCACTTAAATTTAATGATTTAATTACAGAAAGACTCTCTTTCTAAAGTAAACAGTTAAGCATAAGCTTAATACTGAACAGAAGAGCTTTTATAAAAATTAAGACTTTAATTCACAAAATTGGCATTTTACAAAATAATAATTTCAAATTTACAATATAATTACAAATTTACAAAGAAATAATTTCAAAACTGTTTTTCTTTGCCAATAATAAAAACAGGAAGCTGGGTCTTTGTACTATAACATATGTAAAACTCAACATGAATCAAACCTAAACAGAAAATCTAACCCTTTACAGTTTAGAGCAGGGATTCTCAACCTGTATTGGGCTGCAACCACTTTGGGAACTGAACACCTTTTTACAGATGCCACCTAAAGTCACTGGAAATATCACAGATTCACATTATGATTTACAAAGTTAAAGTTATGAAATAGTCACAAAAATAATTTTATGGTTGGGGGTCACAACATGAGGAGTTGTATTAAAGGGTCACAGCATCAGGAAAGTTGAGAATCACTGGTTTAGAGGAAAACAGAAGAAATAATCTTCATGACAACAGAGTAAGTCAAATAAACCCCTTCCTCCCCAAAGTTGCTTTGGTGTTTCAACACAGCAATAGTAACTAGGACACTCACAGATGTAGGAAACAGGGAAAACACTTCACCACATAAAAGGCAAAGAGATAATTATAATCATGATAATTTGTATATTTATTTTTAATACATGATCAATATTGAGATCTCTGCATACAACAGAACACTATTAGTACTTGAATATTTGTGAGTATTCAAGTTACTTGTTACTTGAAAGATCAATGAAGCTAAATTTTGGTGCACAGTCATTGAAAATGATTTCACATTTAATTAGCAAAATGCACTGAAATGTCATACTTTGTTGAAATCTACTAGAATTGGAAAATAAATGTAACAATAGCTGTCAAAATTGTCTATTGTACTTTATATTTATTACTTGCTTTGAGCATAAAATTTCTTTTTTAAAAAACCTGTTCTGAATAAGGCTAAATCAATACTGCAACTGAAAATACATTTTAAATCTTTGTCATTAAATTGGTTAAGTGTTTGCAAGTTGTATCATTGTTGGTTATACAGAATTTTGTGGGTGGTTTTTAATAAATTTTATACTTTTATTTTGAACAATAAAGGCAATCTGGCTCATGCCTTTAATCCCAGCACACTGAATAAACATTTCACAAAAGGACATATGAATACAGTAACAACTACATGAGAAGATGTTCAATATCACTACCTATTCAGGAAATAATAGTTATTTGAGAACTGCTAATCAGGAAAGACATTTACTTCTTCATAGGTGGCAGCTAACATGTAAAACAGAGTAGTAATTTTTAGAAGATTTGGAAAATGTCAAAAAATTATAACTTGTTGGAATGGATATAGAGTGACTTCACAGCTGCAGGAAAAACAAAACAAAAAATAAATGAAGAAAAAACTTGGCACATTCTGAAAAAGGCCAAATGAATTAGAAAAACCATAAAATCATTCTTAGATACATACTCAAAAACCTGAAAGCAGGTCCTTAACTAGATATGTGAACATAAGTATCTATTACAGCGCTATTTGAAAGAGCCCAAAGGTGGTAACAACCTAAGTGTTCATCAAAAGCTCTTAAGGATGCAGGGGGAGGGAGGAGGGGTAGTGGGGGAGCAGGAGGGGACTGGGAGAAGGGGAGGAAGTGTAAATTTAAAAAAAAAAGCTGCAGGAAAGAAAGACTGAATGGACAACCAAATGTGGTATATATAGAGAATATTCAGTCATGAAAAGAAACGACATCGTGGTACATGCTATGACATGGATGACCCAAGAAAACATTATACACAGTGAAACAAAATAAGAACAATGTGCAAATATGACATGGTACCATTTGGATGAGGTAAATTTATGGGGATGGAAAACAAGGTTTAGAAAATTATTTAGTGAGTACAGTGTCAGGCTACAATGAAGAAATTCCCAAGGCCAGTGGAAAGTAAAAAAAAAAGTTATTGTCGAATGTGCTAGAGTTTTTCTTAGCAATGTGAAATAGCTGTGGAAATAGATGCTATAAGAGTTGCAAAAGACTGAATATAATTCATGCCATGGAATTTAACATACTAAAATGATGCTAAATAAACTAGAAGACAAGTTAAACACTACAAAGTAATCCCCTATGAAAATAAATAAAATACAAATATTTTAAGTAAAGAAAAAACACACTGGCAGTTTCTATCATTAAGAATTTAGATCTACTTTGCAAAGTTCATATTGTATGAAAATAACCTTCAAAATTTCTTATATGTAAGTAATTTAAGGTGGCATGTTAAATTAGGAATTAAAGTATTAATTAAATACACTAGTATAAAATTTCATAGGCAAGACCTACCAATGCATTTTCTTTAATTTCAAGGTTCTTGAGGACCACGGCTCCTTAAAAAAAAGAAAGAAAGAAAACAATATATTCCACTGTATTTCATTTTTAAGTTAAATATGCTTCATCTTAAAGATGACATTAGAGAAAAATAATTGTCATAACTGAAAATAGAAATCATTTTTACTAGCCCATGTTAATTCTTCTGTACAGTCTAAGAAGGTCTGACAGGAGAATCTCCTGCTCATCGCCAGCCTAGATGAAAAACACTCCGTAGACTCCATGAAATTCAAAAAAAAATGTCAGAAAGCAAAAGGAGGATGTCTGATACCCTCCTGTCCTGTGAGCTCACACATACAAACACACAGAGGCACATGCACTGTACATACACAACATGTACTCCACCAAGCTGTGACATATATATAAAACGTAACAGTAAAATGAAAACACAGACTTACTCCCTATCACTTTAATTAAACACAAACAGGTTAGCAGGAAGCAAACATCTATAAATCTAGTACTTTGGAGGCCAGAGGGTGAGGTATTAATACACAGCAAGAACAAGACCAGTGTGAGATACATAGTGAGACCCAGACTCAAAATAGTAAGGGCTAGGATAGAGCTTAGTGCTAGAACACTTGCTCAACATGCACAACTCCCTCATTTCCAGCACTCTGCAACAGACATAAATTGGCAGAATAGATCTAGTCAATGATAAACAGTATCCAATAATATGCTGTGTTAAAGACTGTCTCTAACTCTTAAAGGCACATATTAAGCTAAAAAGCAAAAGCATAGGAAAAGAAATTCTAAGCAAATAATAAAAACACAAACACAAGTGGGAATATGATTCTTCTAGGTTTGTAACCAAGGTATCTAAGAGCAGGGATGAGAAGAAAAATAGTCACATTCACAGCAGCATTATTCCAAAGGACAGAGTAACTCATTTACTCATCAACAGATGGAGACCCCCCTCACACACACACACACACACACACAGAGAGAGAGAGAGAGAGAGAGAGAGAGAGAGAGAGAGAGAGAGAGAGAGAGATGAATATTATTAATTTTTTAAAATGATTTAAATTCACGCTACAAAATAGATAAACTGTAAGAACACATTGAAAGAAGCTAGTAAAATACAGAGCAAATAAATCATTACCAGGGTCTGAAGATAGTGGAGTATAAATTATTACTGCTTAATAGATAGTGTTTGACTTTCTCTACAGGTAGATAGCTTTGGTTTTATTTCATATTCTTTTATTTTTAATTCAAAAATTTACACTTCCACCCCTTCTCCCAGTCCCCTCCCTCTCCCCTACTATTCCTCCTCCCTCCCCCTACTTCCTTAAGAGAAGGCAGGGTACCCTGCCCTGTAGGAAGCCCAAGGCCCTCCCCACTCCATCCCGGCCTAGGAAGGTGTGCATCCATATAGACTAGATTCCCAAAAAGCCAATACATGCAGAAGAGATAGGTCCCAGTGCCATTATCATTGGGTTCGCAGTCAGCCCCCATTCGCAGCCACATTCAGAGATTCCGGTTTGATCATATGCTCATTCAGTCCTGGTCCAGCTGGATTTGGTGAGCTCCCTTAGATCAGGCACACTGTCTCAGTGGGTGGATCAGACCCTCAAGGTCCTGACTTCCTTGCTCATCTTCTCCCACCTTCTGATCTTCGATTGGACTTTGGGAGCTCAGTCCATTGCTCTGATGTGAATGTGGGTCTCCATCCACTGGACGAAATTTCTTTGGTGATGATCAAGAAAGTCATCAATGTGACTATGGGACAAGGCTAGTTCAGGCACCCTTTCCTCTGCTGCCCAAGTACCCAGATGGGGACATCCCCGTGGACACCTGGGATCCCCTCTAGAGCCAAGTATCTTGCCAATCCTAAAATGGCTCCCTTAATGAAGGTATCTTATTCCCTTCTCCAATATCCACCGTTCCTCCATCTCTACCCTCCCACTCCCCCAAGCTCTCCCCAGTCCTTCCCTTCTCCCTTCCCCTTTTGCCTACCCCCACCCCTACCTCCACCCCTATCCCCACCCCCGTGCATCCAACTTTTGCCCAGCGATCTTGTTTGCTTCCAATTTCAAGGAGGATCTATATATGTTTTTCTTTGGGTTCACCTTGCTATTTGGCTTCTCAAGGCTTGTGGTCTATAAGCTTAATGTCCTTTGTTTATGACTAGGGTCCACTAATGAGTGAGTACATACCATAATCATCTTTTTGGGTTTGGGCTATCTCACTAAGGATAGTGTTTTCTATTTCCATCCATTTGCATGCAAAATTCAAGATGTCATTGGTTTTTACCGCTGAGTAGTATTCTAATGTGTATATATTCCACACTTTCTTGATCCATTCTTCCATTGAGGGGCACCTAGGTTGTTTCCAGGTTCTGGCTATTACAAATAATGCTGCTATGAACATAGTTGCACAAATGCTTTTGTAGTATGATTGGGCATCTCTTGGGTATATTCCCATGAGTGGTATTGCTGGATCCTGAGGTAGATTGATTCCAAATTTCCTGAGAAACCGCCACACTGATTTCCAAAGTGGTTGCACAAGTTTGCATTACTACCTGTTGTAATGAGCGCGCGGTTTTAAAACGCGGCTTTCTGGGCCCTGCCACCGGTGCAAACTACGACTATGGAGCATTTGTGGGCCCGGATGTTTGTGTGCCCAATCAGGATCGGGAAGAAAGTAGCTAAGAACATGCCATGACTCAGCTCTTCCTGCCTGGGCAGATGGCAGGATCAGGCTTAGGCAGGCAGGAGAGCATGGTGGATTTCCGCAGCCATACACAGAGATGTTTTGCGCGCTGTGGCTCAGAGGCACAAGCGGTTCCGCCATGTTGGACTGGGTGGAGCAAGCAGGCAGTACTTGTATTTGACCTGGGATTGTGGCAGCTTAGATTCTTAAGAGCTTAGCATTTTAAAAGCGCAAAGCAAAACTGTTCCTGTACATTAAAGAATTACAGATTCACAGACATAAAAGACCTCTAAATGGGTCATACTGTTAGATAAAGTACACAGGCTTGAGAAAAAAGAAAAGGAACATAGAGAGATACTAAAAAAAAAAAAGGGTAAAGTCTTTAAGGAGACAGACTACAGATAATTATAGATTAAAAAAATAAAAATAAGCCACGTAAAAATGGAAAATTCACAGAATGTCTGGATTATGTATTTTATTGTGTTTTCTTTAAAATTTTTGACTGTAAAGGAGCTAAGTACAGAGAGACATTTCATTGTCTGGGCTGCTAAGCTAAACCAGCATGGATATTATAAAGTTATTATTGCTTCAAAATTAGGGTCTAAGGTTATGATGCTTTGGAAGAGAGGTTCTTCTTTTGTTTTCACAGAGGATGAGACCCTGTGGATTCCTTCTACACCAATGTGGTTTGATAGACCACGCCCTCCTGAAGGTCACTGTGAACACATTTAGAAAATTACTTCACTCAACTGGTAACTGAGATGAACAGGATACAACATGACAGACCTGATTAACAGCGCCCCCATACAGCAAAAAGAAGTTTGGAGAGAAGTAACTACACCCATATTCCCAAATATTGTTTAAATTTAAAGGGGGAGATGATATAGATATGGATAATTTACATTGGTATAAATTTTGCTTTATTGATATAAATTTAAGGTCAATTTTGTTATATGTATATGCATTTCTGATCTTGATTAAGGTATTGTGATTATGTAGTTCATTTGAAAAATGTAATGTATAATTAAGAAAGGTAGGTTGTTAATGGATAATCATTGATATAGTCAAGCTTGTAGTCATGTTAGTTAGATTTTCTAGATATATAGAGGTATATTTCAGTTAGATAGACATTCTTCATATCTTTTTGTCTTAATGACTGTGTCCTTTGCTTTACAGAAGCTTCTCAGTTTCAGGAGGTCCCATTTATTCATTGTTGCTCTTATTGTCTGTGCCACTGGGGTTTTACATAGGAAGTGGTCTCCTGTGCCCATATATTGCAGGCTACTTCCCACTTTCTCTTCTATCAGGTTCAGTGTGGTCGGATTTATATTGAGGTCTTTAATCCATTTGGATTTGAGTTTTGTGCATGGTGATAGATAAGGGTCTATTTTCGTTCTCCTACAGGTTGACATCCAGTTATGCCAGCACCATTTGTTAAAGATGCTTTCATTCTTCCATTGTATAATTTTAGCTTCTTTGTCAAATATCAGGTGTTCATAGGTTTGTGGATTAATATCCGGGTCTTCGATTCTATTCCATTGGTCAACGTCTCTGTTTTTATGCTAATACCAAGCTGTTTTCATTACTGTAGCTCTGTAATAGAGTTTGAAGTCAGGGATGGTAATGCCTCCTGAAGTTCCTTTATTGTATAGGATTGTTTCAGCTATCCTGGGCTTTTTGTTTTTCCATATAAATCTAGTTATTGTTCTGTCAAGGTCTATGAAGAATTTTGTTGGGATTTTGATGGGGATTGCATTGAATCTATAGATTGCCTTTGGTAGAATTGCCATTTTTTACTATATTGATCCTACCAATCCAGGAGCATGGGAGATCCTTCCATTTTCTGGTATCCTCTTTGATTTCTTTCTTCAAGGTCTTAAAGTTCTTGTCAAATAGATCTTTCACTTCCTTGGTTAGTGTTATCCCAAGATACTTTATGCTATTTGTGGCTATCATGAAAGGTGGTGTTTCTCTGATTTCCTTCTCTGTTTCTTTATCCTTTGTGTATGGGAGGGCTACTTATTTTTTTGAGTTGATCTTGTATCTTGCCACTTCATTGAAGGTATTTATCAGCTGTAGAAGTTCTTTGGTAGAGTTTTTGGGGTCACTTATGTACACTATCATATCATCTGCAAATAATGAAAGTTTGACTTCTTCCTTTCCAATTTGAATCCCCATGATCTCCTTATTTTGTCTTATAGCTATTGCTAGGACTTCAAGCACTATATTAAAGAGATATGAAGTGGACAGCCTTGTCTTTTTCCTGATTTTAGTGGAATCACTTTGAGTTTCTCTCCGTTTAATTTGATGTTGGCTGTCGGCTTGCTATATATTGCTTTTATTATATTTAGATATGGTCCTTGTATCCCTAATCTCTCTAAGACCTTTATCATAAAGGGATGTTAAATTTTGTCAAATGCTTTTTCAGCATCTAATGAAATGATCATGTGGTTTTTTTCTTTCAGTTTATTTATATGATGGATTACATTGATAGATTTTCATGTTGAACCAGCCCTGCATCTCTGGGATGAAGCCTACTGTATTATAATGGATGATTTTTTTTGATGTGTTCTTGGATTCGGTTTGCCAGTATTTTATTGAGAATTTTTGCATCGATGTTCATGAGTAAGATTGGTCTGTAATTCTCTTTCTTGGTTGCGTCTTTGTGTGGTTTTGGTATCAGGGTAATTGTAGTTTCATAAGGAGTTTGGCAATGACCCTTGTGTTTCTATTATGTGAAACACATTAAGGAGTATAGGTATCAGCTCTTCTTGGAAGTTATGGTAGAATTCTTCATTAAAACCATCTGGTCCTGAGCTTTGGTTGGGAGGTTTTTGATGACAGCTTCTATTTCCTCGCAACTTACAGGTCTATTTAAATTGTTCACCTGGTCTTGATTTAATTTCGGTATATGGTATTTATCTAAAAAACTGTCCATTTCTTTTATATTTTCCAATTTTGTGGCATACAGGCTTTTGTAGTAAGACCTAATGATTCTCTGAATTTCCTCACTGTCTGTAGTTATGTCCCCCTTTTCATTTCTGATCTTGTTAATTTGAGTGTTCTCTCTCCACCTTTTGATTAGTTTGGATAGGGGTTTGTGGATCTTGTTGATTTTCTCATGGAACCAGCTCTTTGTTTCATTGATTCTTTGGATTGTTTTCTGTGTCTCTATTTTGTTGATTTCAGCCCTCACTTTGATTATTTCCAGTCTTCTACTTCTCCTGGGTGAGTCTGCTTCTTTTTTTCTAGAGCTTTCAGGTGTGCTGTTAAGTCACTAATGTGTGCTTTCTCCGTTTTCTTTATGTGGGCACTAAGTGCTATGAACTTTCCTCTTAGTACTGCTTTCATAGTGTCCCATAGGTTGGGGTATGTTGTGTCTTTATTTTCGTTGAATTCAAGGAAGACTTTAATTTCTTTATTTCTTCCTTGACCCAGGAGTAGTTCAGTAGTTGACTTTCAGTCTCCATGAGTTTGTAGTCTAGGTAAGAGCTTGAATGCTCTAGTACATTGTGAATTTAGTGACACTGAAGTTTACACATGTAACATAGCTAAGGACATAAATATTGCATCTCTATAATTTTTCAAATGGGGTTAGGCTCTGAAAAACCTGAAAACTCTCATATGAATAAAAATTAACAAGAAATGCTGCCAGAAGACTCATTTAAAGAGAGTGCTAAAAATGGATTTAAGAGAAAAGGAAAAATAAAGAAGTAATGAGGGTAAAATCCAACCTTTTATTTTCATTATTTTTAAATAAGCTAATGGAAAGTTGTTTGTTCTGAATATTAACAGCAACAATGCACTAGCTTACTCCTCAGGTGAAATGAAAACACAACATTTCTAGAGGTAACTGGTATGGTCTGTTAACTATGAAGCAGTGCAGTGGCGTCTGAATGGACTTAAAGTGAATACTATAAACTCTAAGACAACATTTAAAGTATAATTAATATGAAAGAAAAAACGAAACTTATATGAAATGTTCAATGAACCAGAGAAGGCAAAAAACTTTTTTAAAGAAACAGGTCCAACAAACAGAAAATAGTTAGAATATGATAACACCAAAAAGTTCAAAAAGTTTTTTCTTGTATTCAACATATAACCCTCTACAACTAAATATATCATTGAATTTTTTATGCAAAAGTTAAGCAGTTCTTCAGTGAACATCAAATGGCTATCCTAGGATTCAATCCCAGGCCAATATTTTATATCTAGAGATAGAGATGATTCCACAAACTAAAGAGTCTAATCACATAAAAATGCTCATTGTTTCTACACTAATAGGTCCAGGTTGTGACCTATGTGGTTTGAATAAGAACGGACCCCATGGGTTCATATGTTTGAATGCTTGGTCATTAAGGAGTGGTGCTGCCGTTCCTGCTGCCTGGCAATCCAAATGTAGAACTCTCAGCTACCTTTCCAGCACCATGTCTCCCTGCATGCTGCCATGGTTTCTGCCATGACAATGGACTGACTAAACCTCTGAAAATGTAAAAGCCAGCCCCAATTAAATTTTTCCTTTATAAGAGTTGCCGTGGTCCTGGTGTCTCTTCACAGCAAGAGAACACTGACTAAGACAGAAGTTGCCACCAGGCACTGAGGTGTTGTGTGATAGGCCTGACCGTGCTCTAGTTTGCAGAAATACGGAACACAATGGGACTCTGAGCTAGAAAAAAAACTGGATTTTGAGTGGGGCTTAATGGGCCATCCTAAGCACCATGGGCCTACAGCCTAGGGTCATCATAGTAGGAACAGGGCCAACAGCAAAACTGAGAGCTATGTAGATTATGATGGCCTAGCATCTAGCAGCAGAACTCAGCAGCTTCAGCCATGTGGTTCTGGCTTTAGAGTTAAGAATGCAAGAAAGAAGTTGTAGACTCTCCCTCTATGACTAAGGAAAGATGCATGTGTCAGGTGTGTCCCTGCACAGAAGCCCAGAGAGGTCACTGTGTGAAGCTGTGAAGGTGAAGTCTGCATTGCGTTGAAGACCCCAAAATGTTGGAAATGTCAGGCTCATGGGATATCTGTTGAGGAAAGCTGCTAAGAGTCAGTGGAATCAGCCCCAAAGAGAAAAGTGTGTTGCAGTCAACAAAACTGAAAAAGAGTTGGGGATCTGAAGAGCACTTTGACATCAAACCTGGAAACGCAGAATTTGGAGTTTGCTCAGCAATACCGCTGTTGGGTATATACCCAAAAGATGTTCAATCATATCACAAGGACATGTGGTCAACTATGTTCATAGCAGCATTATTTGTAAAAGCCAGAACCTGGAAACAACCTAGATGCCCCTCAACTAAAGAATGGATAAAGAAAGTGTGGCACATTTACACAATGTAGTGCTACACAGCAGAAAAAAAAATTACATCTTGAAATTTGCAGGCAAATGGACAGATCTAGAAAAAAAAACATGTCGAGGGAAGTGACCCAGAAAGACAAATATAATATGCATTCCCTCATAAATGGCTTTTACACATAAAGCAAGAAAAACCAGCCTACAAGCCACAATCCCAGAGAAATCAGACTACAAAGAGGACCCTAAGAGAGACATACATGAATCTATATAGGAAGGTGAAAAAGACAAGATATCCTGAGTAAACTGGGAGAGTGGGCGTCATGGGAGAGGGTAGAAAGGGAGAGGGAAGAAGGAGAGGGGAGTGGAGAAGAATGTATAACTCAATAAAAACAGTAAAAAAAATTAAAATAAACAAACAGGAACTGATAAAATAAACAAAGAAGAACTAAAAATTTCACTTTAGTTTCTAATCCACATGGCTTCATTATAATGGCTGCTGCATTTATAAATAATACTACAAAACAGTTTTCATATGTTGCATGAAAAGTGATGCTCTTTTAAGGATTTACATTTTTGGCATTTTTTAAATAAAAGAATGCTGTGTCAGACGGGCAGTGGTGGCACACGCCTTTAATCCCAGCACTCGGGAGGCAGAGGCAGGCGGATCTTTGTGAGTTCAAGACGAGCCTGGTCTAAAAGAGCTAGTTCCAGGACAGGCTCCAAAGCTACAGAGAAACCCTGTCTTGGGGGGAAAAAAAAAAAGAATGTTGTGTCAAAAACAACTAAAACATATTTCAATCATAGACCATGAACATTGTCTGCCATAATCAGTCACTAAAGTCTAGAGTGGGGTTATATAGCTCCCTCAGATTTCAACTGCTACCCTGCCGTAACAATAGTAAAGACACACTTTCTCTAAATTCTGGGAGAAGGAATCCATGACCATGAACAAGATGGGTTTGTTTTTTTGCTTTCTTCTGAGACTTCTCTATAACCTTCACATTATTCCCCAATATGGCTCTAAGTTCTGCTGCTAGTACGAAAGATATTTTATTTTATATAAGATCCAATCTTATCCTGATTTTTAAGTTGGCTATCTATTTAAATGTTGTAACACCAAAGTAGCCAAATTCTAAGATACTGGGAATAAGAACTTTCATATTTTGAGAAGACACTTAAGCACAAAAAAGGCCCATCTTCTGTCAATCATCTACCCAACCAAGCGATTTCTCTTTCCTATTAGTGTGAATTTAAGAAATTTGTATTCTTAAAACCATGTATTGTGTATCTTTCTGGGTGATTTCACTAAGTATAGTTATTTTTTGCATCCATTTCAATTGCATCCTTTAAAAACCTTATTAACTTTAATAGTACCTATGATTTGTTTATTCCAGTGTTTGTTCTTAGAAAAAGCATCTATGATGTTTAATATATAGATTTTCATATGAACATGAGTTTCTATCTCTCTTGGGCAAATTTTTAAGTGTCTAATATCCACTAAGTAGTAAATAAGTGTTTACTGTCAGAAATATTCAAGCGACTTTTACAAGTTGTCCATTTTATGTTCTCACCATGTATTTGAGAGAAATTTAGTTTCTTAATTTCTTCACCAATATATTTGATGAAGTCTTCTTAATTTAAGATATCCAATAAATATATAAAGACACGTTCAGTTAAGCAGCAATGAATTTGTTCATCTCTTCATCTACATTATAATGTACATATATTTTTCAAAATCCATAAAAACACATTTTCTAGGACTCTGTTTTCAAATATTTTATTTTCTTCAAAGAAGTAGAAAAAGTACTTGATGAATGGGAGGGAGCAGTAAAAAGCACACACCACCTGGTACTTAGCTGGGTTTCTATTTTATAATTATGATTCTTTAACCTGCAAGCTATTTGGAAAACATGAGGAATGCCTGATGTCTGTTGACAAATGAATTTGTGAGCTTTAAATGTTTTGCAAATGTATATTATTATCATATGTATGACTTGCAAATATTTCTCCAGCAGTTGTCCAAATATTCCCAAATACCAGAAGTCTTAGTTTTAATGAAGTACATTTGTAAACAATTGAATTTTCACTTTGGTAACTGATTTAAGAATTCTTTTCCTAAGCTGACTAGAAATTTCACAAAATATTTTCTATTTTTTTCTAATAATTTTAATTGCTGGAGAAATAAATATAGGTCTATTATTCATTTTGTGTCAACTACTACATAGCATATCAAATGTCATTGAATTGTTCTTCTAAGAGGAGTTTTTAGTCCTCATTCATTTTGTATACTACGAAACACATTAAATACATACAAAGTACTAATTTTTTTCTAGAAATTTAAACAGTATTTATTAAATTATACTCCTTCCAGTTAAAAGAGAGAGAGAGAGAGAGAGAGAGAGAGAAAAGAAAAGAGCTGTATTTTATAACCTAAAAGTTTTGAGGCCTGAAAATAAGGGCCCAAGAAAGGAAAATCCACTTTCAACAGCAAGACACCTAGCTTGGCAGCAGGTACCTGTGCAAGACATTTGTGCCAATCATTCACTCTGCTTGCTTAAGTGTATGTTGGTGAGTTCTTTCAGAGACCCAAACCTCCTCTTTGGTTTAACTGATGGTCTACTGATTTGCTGAATTGGTGGTTGGACATCCTTTCAGAGTATTGGAGTAAAGGATTTATCTCCCACTCCTAGTATCTGACTGCCTTCCATACAACCTGTAAGTCTGTGTTTCTTTCTGTGTGCCACTGCACTCTTGCCCATTTGATGAGCATACTGAACATACAAGGCTTAGCTCTTGGCCGGTCTTTGAAGAATGCCTGTTACCCTTACCACGGTCCAGGTGTTTTAACCAAAATAATTAATGCTTGTGTAAGCTAAAACATAAAACTAAAATAACTAGGAGGATTTGTAAACCAAAATTAATTGTAGTATAGTGTCTGAATACTACTAAGCTCTGCAAGAAAACAGATGCTACTGAGCTACCCTCACTGGCGTAAGCCCCCTCAAGCACTGATATAATTGTGGGTTTGTCTTTAAAAATACTATACCCCTGAGCTTTGGCACCAAGAGACATTCTGAAGGTGTGAACCTATTCTTGCTCTGGTCATTATTAAAGGGCTCCTATGCTCTTAACTGGGTTAACTATAGAGGCTGTCAGTAACTATCTCCCATAGATCATTTCACTGGTGTCAGGGGAACTCCATAGGATGCACAGTTAACTCATAGGAAGTCTAAGACAACAGACCCTACTCATGGCTTAGATGAAACTTTGATGCCTCAGCCAAGTATATTCCCATAAATGCACAGAATAAACCATACATGTGTAGCATGAATAATAAAAACCCAGAGACAGACATTGGGGTTCAAGCTGAAGATCAGAAAAGCAAAGTAGCCAGTCACTAGAGACCTTTTACCTCTACCAAATCTTCAGATCAAAAGGGTGAGATCCTGTCTCCATGAATCCTCAGATTCCACACTCGAGTGCGTTCTTGTCTCTTCCCCCTCTATATTCCTCTCTCCACCTAGCCATATCATACTGTCTCCACCTCTCTAGTGCTGGGATTAAAGGTGTGTAACTCCCAAACACTGGATTAAAGGTGTGAGCCACCACCACCTGGATCTATTTCTGGATCAATCTTGTATAGCGCAGAGTCCTGGGATTAAAGGTGGGTGCTGACAGAAGAAGCAAGATGTGACTGCCTCGCTGAATAAAGTACAGAGCCACGTGGCTAACATAGACAAGACTAATGAGCCTCACCAAATGAAGCAGCTATGATGGTTAACATAAACCTGACAGAATTGGGTATGCCTCTGGGGGACTGTCTCAATTACACTAACTGAAGACCCATCTTCACTCACTGTTCAATAGAGGGCAAGATCTGTATAAAATGGAGAAACAAGCTGAGGATTACCTCACACTGAGCAGTGCTCTCCTAAGTCCCTCAAGCTCCTGCCATTTTGATTTATCCGCTATGACAGACTATAACCTACCTGGAACTCTGAGTCAAATAAACCCTCTTTCCTTAAAGATTTTTCAGAGTATTTTATCACAGCAACAGGAACAGAAGAAATTAAGATAGCAGAGGATCTTATTTCATTCAATTATACCTTTAGACACTTCTTTCAAAATTATTTTTCTTTGCTTTATGATTTTAAGTTTTATGGTATAAAGGCTATAACATCTTGGCTTAACAGTTTATGTTCCTATATAGTAATCTTCAGATAAATGCTATGTAATATATTTATATAACAAAGTCCCACTCATGCTGTGGGATAATGCTTTTGTACACTGTGAAGATCTGTCACACTTATTAGTTTAAAAAAATGTTGATTGGCCAATAGCCAGGCAGAAGCATAGGTGGGGCAACTAGACTAAGAGAATTGTGGGAAGAGGAAAGGCAGAGAGGCAGTCATCATCCAGACACAGTGGAATACCTTACAGAGAAAAGGTACCAAACCATGTGGCTAAACATAGATAAGAATTATGGGTTAATTTAAGTTGTAAGAGTTAATTATAATAAGTCTGAACTAATAGGCCAAACAGTTTATAATAAATATAAGCCTCTGTGTGTTTCTTTGGGACTGAACAGCTACAGGACCGGGAAGGACAGAACTTCTGCCTACACACTCACTCCCAAGAATGATTTGATTCAAATTGGCTTATAAGTAAGTTCTGGTGGAACCTTAGTAAAAAATTCCTTCTAGTTCACAATATAACAGAAATATTAAGGAAAAGTCCCAGTTCCAATAGTCCAAAGTCAGACTTGGTCACCTCCCCCAATATGTTGATTAAAGAGACAAACAATGGTAAGGGACAAAGAAAAATCTGATCAATATGACCACATTGAGAGGGACAAATAAATCAGGTGTAATAACCATCTTCAGAAGAACCAGCTGGACTGGGACTGAATGAGCATATGATCAAACCAGACTCTCTGAATGTGGCGGCGAAAGTTGGCAGAAGAACCATAAACCTTTATGTAAATATTTTAAAAACTGGAACCAAAAAAAAGAGGTAGACATGATTATGCAGCCTGAGACAAGGCCTGTTCTCAAGTAGTAAGTTCTTGTTCTACAAGGTTGTCCTAAGAAGTCCTTGTGGCTTGAAATAACAAGCTGATCCTGAAACAGTTACTTCTGCCTGATGGTACAGACTTGTCCTCATGAGCAATTCTCCTCATATAAGGAAGCTTTGCTGTTCCTGAAATACATTGTGACTGCAGGTTTAGGACTGAGATTTTTCTGACTGTGTTGTGCTAAAAGGTGATTGAAATAGACTGGATGAAGACCATCCTTAAGAGACGCCCATGCAGAGTCAAGTGGGAATCTGACCCAAAACTAAAGAGATGTGGAGTCAAGCCAGAGCACTCAGACTTTGGTACATACTGCTTTTGCTTGCCTTACAGGTTCGGGTGAAGTCGATGCCTTTTAGAAAAGGTATTTTAAGTATCTGTTATAACAGGACTTTAACAAATCTAATGATTAGTTAATTCTGATTTTTAGATTAAAAATACTAATACGTTTTGCCTATTTTCAGACACAGCTTCTTGAGTTTTTATTAGTTGTCTTTTCTTTTAAAAAATCTAAATTCAAAATTTTTCACATAAAGAAAAAACAAAATAAAAAGGAACCAACAAGGTCAAAAAGAGATAGGAAAGGTTAAAGATATGTGATGTTTTTGGAAAGGAGGTTAAAAAAAAGAAATGCAAAGATAAGAACTTACTATATAAAAGGAGACTTTATACTAAAGTAAATGATTTTTCCAAAAAGGAAAAGGAAGCTAGTCCTGTAAATCCCAGTATACCTATGATCCCAGCACTTGGGAAGTGAGGCAGGATCAGGAATTCAAGATCATCCTTATCCACCTAGGAACTGGAGGTTAACCTAGGCTCCATGAGACTCTGCCACACACATACAAGTCTGATGAAATGACTCAGCAGGTGAAAGTGCTTGACCTGGATCTGACCCTCAGGAAGGAAAGAACCAACTCCTCAAAGTTGTCCTCTGACCTCTGCATCCACACCCTTGATATGCACATAACCACTCTTAAACACACAATAATAGAAACTGAAGATAAAAAGTAAATAGAAATGTGGGGGGAAAACTAGAAAGCTAGAAATATGTCATCTGAAGGTTTATAAAGTTAAAATATAAAGATGGCATGGGTATTATCAAGTTTACTATAATTTAAATTTCTTAAAATTTCTTTAAGTTAAAGTTAAATACAATGCTAATAAAACCAAAGCCTTACATTATGGTTTTACATTTGCAAAACAATTGTTTAGAAAATATGATCTATAAAGATCTATAAGCTTTATACTGTTATAAATCAGTCATGTAAAACCCAATGATTATGTTTTATCCAAATGCCATAACATAAAAATACAAGTATTTTTTTTTAACAATGAAACAAAATCAACTATTTCCCCCTGGTATTGGGAATTGAGCACCGAGCCTCACATGTGGGACACAAGCACTCTACCACTGAGCATCAACTGTCTTACCACATCCCTAAGGCTCAATACAAGCTCCCAAAGAACATGGAGTAAAGCCTAAGTGCCATAAAGGACTCTAATTCTGAAATAACAAAAGAATTCATTTCACCTGTAAGGGGATCTGCACAACACAACCAAAGAAAAGAAAAAGCATATCCAATATGAAAAAGGGAGGTCTATATATTTTCCACAGTCATAAAAAAAGCAGTGCTTGATCATCTAAAAACAAAACCCACTACCCTGTAAATTTACAAAATCACAGGAAACACTAAAATTTTAATTTGATAAAATCAGTAGAAAATTGTCCTCTCACATTTATGTTAATTAAAAACCGACAAATATCCAAGTATAGTCTGGTCTACAATGCAAATTCCAGGCCAGCCAAGGCTATTATATTAGTAATATTCTATCTCAAAACAAACAAACAATACAACAAAAATCTGGCAAAAAAATCTGTACAAAATATGTACTAAAAATATCATGAATTGCCAACCACTCCACAAGTCATCTTGAGACACTACTCCCTGGGTAGGAACCTCTCTCTTCTTCCACATGGCCACATCTCTGGCTCTACCACTTCTCATGGAAGCTTCCTTTTCTTAGGTTTCACCTCAGATACAACATCCACTAGGAGTATATGAAATAAACTGTCTTGCAAAATAAAATAACAAATATTATTTCTTCAAATATTTAATGTCTCTATGGAAATTCTCTGTTCTCCTTTCATATTTTAAAAATTATTTATTTTTATTTTATGTGCACTGGTGTTTTGTCTGCATATATAAATGTCTGAGGATGTCAGATTCCCTGGAACTGGAGTTAGAGACAGTTGTGAACACCATTGTTGTAAGAGGCGAGCGGGCTGTGTCCCGCCGCCTGGCTAGCTTAACCCCCGAAAAAAAACACACAGAAATTGTATTAATTAAATTACTGCCTGACCCATTATATCTAGCCTCTTCTTGGCCAACTCTCACATCCTGATCTAACCCATTTCTACCAATCTGTGTAACACCACAAGGTTGTGGCTTACAGGGAAAGATTCTAACCAGAGTCAGTCTCAGGCAGGAGCTTCATGGCATCTGCCACACTGCCCTTCTTCCCAGCATTCCGTTCTGTCTACTCCGCCTACCTGATTTTTGCCCTATCAAAAGGCCAAGGCAGTTTCTTTATTCACCAATGAAAGCAACACAAATACAGAAGAACCTCCTACACCACTCCATGTTGGTATTAGGAATTGAACCTAAATCCTCTGGAAAAGTAGTCAGTCTCTTAACCAGCTGAGCCATTTTTCCCACCCGGTTTTTAGATTTTTAAGCTGTATGCTCACGCTGACCTCTGCACCTGTGGTTGTTCCACATTCACAGGTGGAACATAAGTTCCATTCTTCAATTTAATGGTTATAAGTTCATTAACTCAATTTCATCAAAAAAAATCAGATGAGTTTCAACCTAATGATGCAGTCTCCCTTCTGTAACAGTTATACAGAACCCAACAGCCAAAGACAAACAGCAAGGAGAAAGAATGGCTGGAAACACCTACTCTCTAACAAACACAAATGAATTTTAATACTAAACCTATATTTTCTCCTACTGGGCTCACATCTTTCTTCCCTTGTGAGTCTTTTCCTTGTCTACACATGGGAAATAATATATTGAAAAAAAGGGGCAGATCTGATAAATTACATAATCATGAAACTCATTTTAATAGAGAAATGCTTTAAAATGTTTGCAAAATCTGGCCTTTTGAACGAAATTTTCTTGGTACCTACAATCTTCAATCTTCTGCACTGGTGGTTATGAACAAATGGCACTTAATATTACTGTAATTGCTAAAATAAAGATTTCAGGTTCCTTAACCGAAGCTATGCTTAGAAGTCCTTCTAAATCTAAGATCTATCCCACTTATAAAGTATGTTTATCTCCTTATAAAATAATTACCAGGTATCCTCTGAAAGTAGGCAAAGGGGCTGGGGAGATGGCTCGGTGGGGAAAGCGCTTACTGTACAAGTATGAGGACTGTAATTTGGTTCCCTAGAACTCATAAAAAAGCCAGGCAGGCTTAACAGTCACCTGGAATCCCAGCACTTAGGAGACAGAAACAGAAGATCCACAAGGCTAGCTGACTAGTTATACTAGCCAGAATCTCCAAACTCAATGAGAGATCCTGGCCCAGTAACAATCAATAAGCATTAACTTCTGGCTTCCAGGAACAACCACATACATACGTATGTATGTGTGTGTGTGTGTGTGTGTGTGTGTGTGTGTGTGTGTGTGTGTGTGTGTGTATGTGTGTGTGTGTGTGTATGCACACACAGGAACATATGCACAGCAGGGGGATTGCTACATATACTTTTTTGTTTTGTTTTGTTGTTGTTGAGAGGCTTCTCTGTGTAACCACCCTAGTTATCCTAGAACTGGTTCTATAGACCAGGCTGGCTTTGAACTCACAGAGAGCCTCTGCCTCTGTGCTGGGATTAAATGTGTGAGCCACAATTGTCAGGCCCATACCAGTAAAGAACTGAGAAAATTATCTCTGCTAAGAGAAAAACACTGCAGACTATTATAAGGGACTCTTAGAAATGATTGTAAAAATCAGCATTGGTTACAAAGTGTACCCACAGTAAGCTACAGAGAGACCAAGAAGTAAACAAGTGGGAGCTAGCCATGCAATTTCAGTAACTGAAAAATACACTGCATCAGAAATTCCATTCAGTCTGGATGGAAAGGTGTAGATGGAAGTTTCAATCCTGACTGATCCTGCAGTCGTACAGTCCCTTTAGCCAATGGCCTTTGAGAGGCTGGACCAGGTTGGGCTTAGCATTGGATACCAAAAAGGTGCAGGCCTGCTTGCTAGCTCTCTCCCCCACCTCAACCCGGCTCTCACACCTGGATGCTGGATTCCGTCCCTGTTCCCTGTTCGTACAGAAGACTATGATCTGTGAGTTCCCCTTTTAAATAAACAGCCTCTTATTATACCCAATTCAGAGCTGGTGTGGGATTACTTTATTCGCGTTCTTCAAATTTCTTCCTACTAAGAAAAAGGGAAAAATATTAACTGCACATAACAACTGGATGATGACATTGCTTTCACTATTAAAATGTTACAATACAACAAACTAAGGCCTCTTGGAAGCATGTATCCTACCCAGATCTCAAACTAACTATAGTAACTCTTATTCGGATTTTGGGTTGATCCTTTTTAATCCAAAAACAGTCTCCAATGGCAATAGCATTCATGGATCAAAACCCGTCAGACACAGAGCCCAAACAAACTTCCCTGGATACATCAATACTGATCTAAAAATTTCTTGACAAGCTAAATTTGCTAAAAGTCATAAAAAGGTATACTTTTAAAAGGATCACTGTTCAAAAATAGAACAAATAGACAAACTGTTTTTCAAAACTAAGGAACTTTTAACTCAAGAGAAAACGCCTTATGAGCCCATGTATCCTAACTTCATGAGTCTTGTGGACATGGTACAATTAGCCAGGGTAAAAAAATACGAAACATCTATATGTTAACAATAAGAAGTACATAGATATTATACAAAATAATTTCTAACGGAGTCTTAGTTTCCTTTCTATCAATAAAGTAAGAAATATGATTTTATTATGCTCAAAAGAATTTGTATAATACTGAAAGTCTAGTTTTTTGTTTCTACCCCTGTTGCTATAATGTTTAGTATATGGAAAAACATCAATTTTATTGGGGAAAAAAAACTTAAATGATACTATACTAGTATCTTATTTCTTCTACAATTTAATTATTCAATTATTTCCCAAACTGGAATCTGGTAAAATACCAAAATAATATGACAGATTAAATTATTAGTCACAAATAGCAATTATAATAATTTGAACAATAGGGGCTGAAGAGATGGCTCAGTGGTTAAGAGCATTGCCTGCTCTTCCAAAGGTCCTGAGTTCAATTCCCAGAACCATATGGTGGCTCACAACCATCTGTAATGAGGTCTGGTGTCCTCTTCTGGCCTGCAGACATACACACAGACAGAATATTGTATACATAATAAATATTTTTAAAAAATTAATAATAATTTGAACAATAAAAGTATTTCCTAAGTTAGAACCACATGAGGTTAGTTATAAAATGAAATTGATTTTTAAAAAGCTAAAAACAATAATAAATGATTTCAAATACTTAAAACATCAAATATTTCATAATAGGTAAATAGCAGTACACACATAGAAAAAAACATGCAGTCTAATAAAAGAAGTATGACCTTTGGTTGCCTAAACGGACTTGTTTTTCTTTAGGTCATACTAAAGATTAACTTAGGTATAATACTCTTAATAATATATCTACATAAATATGTCAGATACAAAGAATTAAAAAAAAATCAGACACAGGTCATAATTCCTAATAATGTTAATATGATCTTTTCTGTTATGAGCATTTTCCTGTCCTGAAGACTGCTTTCCTGCTTCCTCGGTATAATCTTTACCAAATCCTAGAAATGGGCTTTTCAATTGTTGAAAACAGCCTTCACATGCACAAGAGCCTCAAAAATGACATGTGGCCAACAGCAGAACTGTAAACCTGAATGATTGCCTCAGAAAGGTCACACCAGCATTAAATTCAAGATACTGCAAGGGAAGCTGAGGCATCCCAACTCTGAATTATAGACAGCTGGAATTTGCAGATTAGCAGCTAAATTATCTTAATTGCCATCCACTGCTAATCTGTAGCTGACCTAATATTCTTTCATCAAGTTATAACTAATGAAGTGACTTTATGAACCACAGGTTTCTACCAACCCCAAAACTGAGATCATCATCAGATAAGTCTAGAATCTCCTCTAGAATCCCTCCCACTTATGAGAGTTTTCCTCCCTTTCCCTTAATATATCTACTTTTGCTCTGCTTAAAAGTAAAGTAAAATCTGAAGCAGAACTGTCCACGCTCTGCTGCTACCTGTCTGCCTATCAACTGTAAACACCTTAAATTATGACTTTCTTTTGTTCTGGAACCATAAAAGTTCACGTGACAGCATCTATATTGAACACATTATTTGAGGCAACCAGAATCTATGGTTTCAAGGTCATGGTCACCATATTTGGCTCAGAATAAACTCTCGTATTTCCTTTTGAAGTAAGAGCTCATGTAGACATGAGCGTTAGACCTGGGAGGACTCATTTCTTTAGTCTGTCACTGTCGCTGATGGCATATTTAGAGCAAATAAGCATTTTTTGTCATCTCCCAAGTAAAATTATGTAACGCATTCCTAATACGTGTCTGAAAACAGTGTCAAAATACACGAGTCAAAACTAACAGAAGTACAACTGAAGAAAGGCAAATCCACTATTACTGGTAAAGACCTAGATAACTAGTATCAATTATACACATATTTAGGGGAGAAAATACAGACACACTTGAACTGAACAGCATTCCAACACTGGATCTAACTGACATTTATGGAACATTTAATCCAACAGCAGACTACACATTCTTCTGGAGCACATATGCAACACTGAACGACATAGTAAGATTTACTCCAGTCTATAAAATAGACATGTAGCAGAACAAGTCTGAAAAAATAGAAGTTATACTGAAATCACAATCTGAACTAAAAATCAGCCTAATGGAAGAAAATTGGAGGGGGAGGAGGGCGTATTACAAAACATTTCAAAGTTCTAGTTCTAAATAATGCTATGTCGAAGAAGTCATGAAAGGAAGTGTTGAAAATTTTCAATCATAGAAAATACAACTTACCAAAAAAATATAAGAAAAGGCAAACCTTATAGAGAAAACTTTAGCACTGAATGCAGAATTAGAAAAGAAAAAGCTAAAATCAATAATCTAACTTTCACTTCAGCCCAGGCATGGTGGTGCATCCCCTTTAATCCCACCACTTGGGTATGTACCTCATCTATGCCACCTTAGTCTACATAGCAAGGAATTAGAACTGGAAGCTTCCCCTTGATCTTAAGAATTGTTTGTTGATTCCTTTGTATTATAAATAATAATTCCAAAGCAGAAGTCACCCTATTGCACAGTGTCCTTTTAAAATGCAAGTAGTTGGGGGCTGGAAACCTAGCTCAGAGGTTAGGACCAGTTGTTGATCTTACAGAGGAACAAGGTTCAGTTCCCAAAACCACATGGTGGCTTTCAATTGTTTGTAACTCCAGTTCCAAAAGATCTGTTATCCTCTTCTAACTTCTCTGGGTATCAGGCATGCACATGGTACACATACATACATGCAGGCAAAAAAGGAAGGGAGGGAGAGAGGGAGGGAGGGAAGGAGGGAGGGAGGGAGGAAGGAAGGAAGGCAGCCTCTGAGTTCAAAATAATTATAATTGCCGAGGGGGGTTTCAAAACTGTATACTCTATCAAGCATCTAGGCTTATTCTAACACAGCCTAGATCTTGACAGAAATAAGTAAAATGCTAGATTTCCAAAGACTCTAAGACAAGCCTAAGAAATAAAACAATTTCTAACTAAATATATATGAGAAGGGTGAAGAAATGTAAATGAGTATATAAAAATTACAGCAACATCAAAATCTGCCAAGAATCAGTCTAAGAATGAAGTCCAATTCCTTTTTCCCCCGTATACAAGGCAGAGAGCTCTATCACAGTCTACTCACTGTAGTTGATTCTGTATTAAGAGCGCTATCACAGTCTACTCATTGTAGTTGATCCTGTGTTAAGGCACTCCTTTCCTACTCTGTCATAAATGCTTCGACACTTCTCATTTCTGATATTACAATGTTTCTGTGAAAAAAATAAGTTCCGGTCTCCAAGGAACCATTTCAGAAACAAATATCAGAGCAATGCTTAGTACAGTCTCAACACAAACGAGTAGCATTATGATAATAGTTAAATTAGCTGGATTACACAGAAACCTTATTTATAACCATTAATGGGCCCTTCCAACATTAGAACATAAAGTAATAAGCCCATCTGTCTTAGGGTTTCTATTGCTGTGATGAAACACCATGTCCAAAAGCAAGCTGACAAGGAAAGGGTTTTTGTTTTGTTTTGTTTTTGTTTGTTTTGGTTTATTCTTCAATATCACTGTTTAGCAACAAAGAAAATCAGGTCAGGAACTGAAACAAGGCAGGAACCTGGAGTCAGGAGCTGATGCAGAGGCTATGGAAGGGTGCTGCTTACTGCCTTGTTTCCCCATGGCTTGCTCAGTCTTCTTTCTTACAGAACTCAGAACCACCAGTCCAGGGGCAGCACCCCCCACAGTGGGCTGGGCCTCCATCAATCGCTAGTTAAGGAACTGCCATCAGCTGGAGCTTATGGAGACATGTTCTTAACTGAGGCTCTCTCCTTTAACATAGCACTACCTGTGTCAGGCAGACATAAAACTAACCAGCACACCATCATCTTAAATTTTTTATACACAATCTAATTTCCATTTTCAAAATTTTCAATGAATTTTTTTAAAGCCTAAATTTAACTTGAGTTGCTACTTCTGAAATTCTCAGGAGACCTATTTTTAAAGTTTTCAGTTTCATTTATCAAAATACAACTGATTTCTTACATCACCACATGACCCAGAAACTCCATTTATATATATTTACCAGTGGGAATTTTATTTATTTATTTATTGTTTGGTTTTTTTTTGTTTTTGTTTTTGGTTTTGGTTTTTTTTTTGAGACAGGGTTTCTCTGTGAAGCCTTGGCTGTCCTAGAACTCCATCTGTAGAACAGGCTGGCCTTGAACTCAGGGATCCATCTTTGCCTCCCCAGTGCTAAGATTACCACACCAGCTTAGTAATGGGAATTTGAAACATACCTTTTAAGAAACTTTCACATGAATGTTCATAGTAGTATTATCTATAATAAACAAAAAGTTGGAAACAATCTAAATGTCCAACTGGTGAAACAGAATACTATTCATTCCATCCTTCAATATAAAGAGCTCTAAAATATCTGAAATTGAGGAAGCCAGAAACAAAAGGATAAGTACCATATGACTACATTTAAACTAAATATCCAGAATCAGCAAACTCATAAAGACAGAAAAACTAATGGCTACCAGAGGTAGGGTGCTCATGTATTAAGAATGCGGAATAGCTGCTTGAGGATTTTTCTTGATGGGGAGGGGCACTAAATGTTGTAGAATTAGTGGTGATGGCTGTACAACTGCTACATTTTAAAAAATACTCATTGAATTGTAGAATTACAAAATAATCTTATGATACATAAATTAAATCCAAATAGGAAAAGAGGACCAAACAATCCAACTTAAAACAAACAAAAGATCTGGCCATTTCATTGACAAAAATAAACAGAAAAAAAAATTCATGATAATATACCAAACATTATTACAAAGGAGCTGCAAATTAAAGTCATGATGCTTTAATACTACATACCTACTGGGATATCTTTTTAAAAGGAATATGAAGATGGCTTAGCAAATAAAAAGTGCTTGCTACACAAACTTGAGAGCCAGAGTTCAGATGCCCAGAAACTGCATAAATGCTGGGTGGGCATCAAGGCCCACCTGTAATTGCAGCCTCCAAAGGCAATCTAAGGGTTCCCCGGAACAAGCTTATAAAATAAAATAAAACAAATTTTTTATTTGGTATACAGTTTCTCCCATGATGGGAGAGTAAGGGAACATCTAAGAGCTCACATATTTATCCACAACCACCAGACAGAGGCACTGGGGATCTTTTCAAACATCAAAATCAGGCTCTAGTGATACACCTCCTCCAAGACCATATACCTCCTAATCCTTCCCAAACAGTAACACCAACTGGGGACCACTTAAGTGTTCACATATGCAAACACCCCTAAACACATGCATACCACATGCAAATATCTCTCCCTGCCCAAAAAAGAACTTTTCAAAACGAGAATACCAAATGCTCATGAGAATAATGTACAACTAAATCCTGATACAAAACTGGTCAAAGTGCAAAATAATATACCCATTTCAGCACCCAGTGTCAAGGTGCAGGGGCGGAGTTTGAGGGGATGGCTGCCACAGTGAAACACTTGCGACTGATTCTGACAGAGAAAGCAATACACTGACTCAGTTCTGGATGCTGAAAATGCAAAAGGCATAATAGCAGCTATGGCAAAGATCACACACACACACACGCACACACACACACAAAAGGAAACTGAAAGCCAGTGAGGAGCCACAGTAACAACCTCCCCGTAGGCCTAGTTCTAAAAGACATCATCACCCCAATATGGACTAAGCTTCCAACACAGAGCTTTTAGGAGATACAATCAGACCATATCATATCACGTCACTTCTCATAAAGTTACAAGTTTATTTACCACTCACAACCCCATGGTTAGGTATTCACTCCAATGAAATAATTTATGTTCACACTAAAACCTGATACAGCTTTTCTTTAACTGCCAAAATAGAAATAATACAAAAAACGGCAAAGCTATGAAACACCACTCGGAAGAACAGGAATGGCAGGACGAGGTGATACACACAGTACAGGGATGACTTCTCTGCAATCTGTTAAGAAGCCTGGCTCAAATGGCTACACAGAAGCCAAGTGTGGTGGCACAGGCCTCAAAAAGGATCTGAGAGTTCCAGGCCAGTCAGGGATATACAGTAAAATCTTATCTCAAAAAGAACGAGCTACATAGGCAAAGGATTCCATTTATGACACTCTAGAACAAGCAACATAGAGAGGAAACATCAGCAGTTACCACTTGAGGAGGAATCAATTACAAAGAAATAGAAGAGGAAATGCTGTAGGCTTGTAAAACCTTTTTGTATCCAGTATTGGAATGGTGGATATATGCTTCTTAACATTTATTTAAAAAAAAAACTATGCACGAAGTGAATTTTCTCGAAGTAAACTTTAAATACAGAAATTCGATAAGCTGTATTCTACACAAACCTGCACCTTGAATATAGAGCAACATTTCACTACAAACCAAACCACAATTCAAGTAGTTTTTCTTCTTGTTCTTTTTAAATTTTTCTTTTATTTTTATTTTATGTGTGTGGGTGTTTTTACTTGAGTGAAGGTTTGTGCACCACATGCTTGCATACAGTGCCCCCAAGAGCCAGAAGAGGATGGCAGAAGCCCTGGTTCGGGAACTACAGATGGTTGTGAGTTGTCGCGTGGACGCTAGGACTTGAACCCAAGTCATCAGGAAAAGCAGCCAGTGCTCTCAAACACTGAGCCAACACTCCAGGCTTCTTTCGGAGGTACAGAGGCCAGTTTTGTTATTCTCACTTTGAACTGAGAAGCAGCACAGATTAAGCAATCTGCAAGAGCTGGTCTCAAGCGGGCTGTGCTAGCACTTAGGCATCAATGTTTGCCCACCTGATCATGATGGAAGGCAACTAACTACAAGAGGGTTTGTTTGTTTAATAAAACAAACTTACTTACATTATTTCAAACGTACTTACATTATTTCAAAACTGGGGCTCAGCTAAAATAAACGAGTATTTCTGGAAAGCTGGGAGTACAGGCATATCCGAGAATGCGCACACTATTTACACAAATAATTAGCCCTAATTTTGACCTGGAACACGCATTTCAAAAATGACTAGTAGCTACGTAAAATAAACAGCATAATACAAAAAGATGGAAGCACTAAATGTAAGACACTGGATAAGGGAAGGCATTGCAGCCCTTCCGAACTAAGCAACGTAGGTTGCTTAGTGCTCATCGTTGTCTTCAAGTTGGCCGAGAGATTGAACGCCCATTTAGATTCTGACAGCCTGTTTGCCTGCATTTTCTTTTCGTTCTTTTTTTTTTTTCTTCTTCTTCTTTTAACTCAGTCTTTTACTCAGGACCACATTCCCACCTGGCTAGGCTGCGACCTGAACACACAAGAGGATTTCCTTTTCTCTTCCCCTCGTTACCAGCCTAGCCCAGCTAAGCAACCCCTCAAGTCCAGGAAGGCACCGCGAAGTGAGGTCGGGAAAGGACCAAGGGCGTCTTCGCGGACAGCGCCTGGCCTTCCCGTGCGAGGCGGCGTGCGACACGCCGTGGGCTCGGCGGAGCCTTCGTTACAGCCCAGGGGGAAACTGACAGGGATGGCTCCCTCGCCCGGCAGAGGCCAGAGGTCACCGGCGCCTGGCCCCACCGGCACGGGAGGCTTCAGCTCGCGCCGCCCGCCCGGGAACCGTCGCCCGGCTTTACGTAACTTCAAGGGCGAGGCGGGTAGCTGCAGGTGGCGGCGCTGGGCTGGCCAAGGACCGAAGCCACGAGAAGCCGCGCCGCCATCTCCCACGACACTGGGACGGAGACCCCCGTTACCTTTCCAAATGCCCAGAGAGAGCTGAGACTCGTCCAGGTTCACCACATAGTCGCCCAGGAACCGGTTCAACACGTCCACGACCAAGGACTCGAATACCATTTTCCTCAGCCGCGGAGGGCACCGCGGCACGACCCCGCGCTGCTCCTCCCTCGAGACAGCTCGGCTTTACCGGCTCCCGGCCGCCTCCAGCCGCGGCGCCAGGGCTGCCGGGTCACTCAACCCCGCCGCGAGCCCCGCAGAGGGAAAGTAGCCGCGTGCAGCGCGCGTGCGCACCGCAGAAGCGCGTGGGGGCGTGGCCGACGCGGAGCCGGAGGCGCGGCCGGGAGAGGGAGGGAGGGACGGTGGCTGCGCAGCCGCGGGTGGCCCGCGGGCAGAACGCCACGCCTCTCCCTTCGGCCCCGCCCCCTACCCGTCGCTTAGCAACGGGAAACCAGCCGAGAGCCGCGAGGTTTTGGAGACCCCGCCCCGGAATGACCTCCGGAGTACCTGCTTTGTACTCGCGCCGGGTGGCTGGGCGTGGTGCTGGCCGACGGGAACGCCCTCTCGGCAAGAGAAAACCCACCGTCGCGGGACCCATCCGCTGGAGGGTGTGCGGTGTGCGGTTGCGGGGAGTTTCCTGAAGTCGTTTCCCAGGGCGCTTTATTCCGATATCGGTTGTGAGGTTTGGCCATCCTCGGTCCTGGGACGCCTCAAGCTGCTCCTGCAGTTCTCCCGGCTTCTGGCAAGGATGCTGACTGGTCTTTCAAGTGCTTTCGCTTACTTCCCCAGCTGCCAATCTGTGCTAAAGCGGACTGAAGGAGAGTCAAGTAGGGAGAGAAATTCCTTCTTTTTTTCGGTCAAGACATTTATGTGAAAGCAGCCGATCGTTTGAAAGAGTAGCACGTTTGAGAGCCAGTCCGAAGACAGCAGAGGACCTGCCAAGAAGTACGGGAGAGGCTAGACACCTCGTCGCCTTCCCTGAGTGCCTTTCTAAAATAAGGAGAGCATTCTCCGCTCCACACTTGGGCTTACAATTAGTCCCAAAGGCCAGAGCTCCCAAAACACATGTGCCACTTAGAGAGCTGACATTAATCCTCTGAGGATTTCAGGCAGCAGTACACTTTCAACTTTTCCCTCGTCGTATGGCAAATCCTGACTTACCACTTACTACATTTTGTGCATAGTCACCAGGTTTTTCAGATTTTGAAGCTTAAGATTGGCCTTTGTAAGAAAAACGCCTAGCAAAAATAGTGTAATTTATAGAACGTATTAGCATTTTTGTACAAAAAATGGGCTTCATTATAACATCTTAATACATGTGTCTAATATTTTTGTCATATTCCTTGCCCATCACCCTTTCTTGTCCCTTCTACTGATGCCCTTTCTCATCCCACATAGGCCCCTTTCATTTTAATGAATTCTTATCGAGATTCTAAAAGTACAGATTTTTATTTCACACAATTTAAAATTGTATATAAATGTTTTACATGCATGCATGTCTGTGTGTGCCACGTGCGTGCCTGCTGCCCTCAGAAATAACTCTGGTACTGGAGTTATAGGTGGTAGAGAGCCTCCATGTCGGTGCTGATGATGAATGCAGGTCCTCTGAAGAGTATCAAGTGATATTTACCGCTGAATCATCTCTTGAGCCTATTGCTAAAATGTTATCCCAGGGGAGATATAAACCACTGGACCACTTGTCCTCAGGTCTCCAGGGACAAATGGAGGCATGATTTCACCGAAGTTCACTTTGGAGAACCAATGTGTTTCTTGAGCTTCCTTCCGGAGTGTAAGTGAGGAGCTAGATACAGGGGTGTGGGTGCGCCTCTGTGCAAAAGGCCACACCTGGAAAGCATTTACCCACCAGGGTTGAAGGCTTTTCTGTTGCAGATTCATAGATAGAGACCAATCCTCTCATCTCCCCCATTAGTGTATACTCTAATCCCTTCCTGAGGCCATATGCAGTTCAGGTAGAATCACACACAATAGGTAGCAGCCTCTGGAAACACCCTTCTACCAACTCGTATAATCCTTTTGCAAGGGAATATAGCTGAACTCCACTTGATGAAGTATGCTTGGCTAGAAGGACAGTCACAACAAGGCCCACTAGGATATTTGGGGCATGTTGTTGTTTGCTAGTTCTGAGAGAGGGTCTCACTATGTATTCCTGGGTGGCCTGGAACTCTGTACATGGAGTTGGCCTCAATCTCATAGAGATGTGACTGCTGCGGTTTAAGGCAACTGTCACCACACCTGGCTTATTGACATGCTCTTCATTATTTTCACATAACTTTGCATCTGAAGGGCCTTCATGAAGTTTCTAAGTCAACTTGCTGGTCTTAACAATGCTAAGATATTGGGAATTTTTCCAAAGTCACAACCAAACTAGAACTTACTGATTCAACATATCTATTTCTCTAGCAAACGTTGGAAGAGTACTCTGAGTGTGTACTGGTACAGAGCAACTCTAGGAGGCTACAGTGCCTAGAAGAGGTTAAGCCACAGGTTATGAGGCAGTTTGTTGTTGTACTTTTAACACACAAATGTAGGATACTGATTTAAATGGGGCATTTAAATTGCTAAATAGCATTAAAAAAATCTACTGAACAAAGCTAGAAGAAAAAAAAGATGCATATTGTAACTGAAACTTTTGTCTAAAGTTAGGTGGTAAATGATAAACCTCTATTTCCTAATAACTAGAACTTATAGTTTACATTTAGTTATTGTATAGTTTAGTCCATCTGGGGAAGCCTAAAAGCAAAAATATATGAATGTCATTTGGAAAAAAGATAAACATGTACATTAAATTAAATTTCTTTGGGCCTTGAAAAATAAACTCATAGACTACCAAAATAAATTTTTGAAGTTTCAAATTTGGAAATATGTCAGTGTAAGCCATTCTTTCTCCAGATCACAATCTAAATGATGTATTCCATTGCTTGGTCAAATGAAAAAGCAGGGAGTATTCAAATGATCCCAAACTACAATAACCTCCAATTTACAATTTACTTTTAACTTTTACCGGTGGGACTTGTGTTATGCTCAACTTACATGCCATAACTTTCCATCTATGTAGTTTGGACATGTGACAGTAATAAGGTCTTCATTTTTTCTCAGAAATCTCTCTTTATCCACAAATAACTGCCATCAGTGTATTATTTATCCCTATTCCTATTCAAGGTCAACATTGTAAGTAACCAGACCAGATCATCAGATTATGAAGCCACTGCAGCCATCCACATTCTCAAGAAATATATTGAAGGAAGAACATTTTACAAGACTTTTACTGACCCATCCTCACTGACTTCTGCATCTTGCCTTAGGCCTTGGTTGAAAAACTGTAAAATAATAATAACAATAATAAGTTGCTTGGACTTATGTGTTCCCATCTTTAAAAGGAAAGAAAATAAAGCTTGGGAAGACAAGCAAGGGAGAGACCCTTTAAAGACTTTTACAGCCAATGTTGGTGGGAACATAAATGGAGACAATCTTTCTAGTGGCAGCTTATAAACATCAACAAATTGATACATGTGTGTGGATATGTTAGTGTATGTATATTATCTACATGTATGTCTATGAATGTTGGCTCAGCAATCCTTCCAGATATTTAATCAAAGAAAAGAATTACAAAAAATCCACAAAACTATCTTTATAAGATTTATTAAAACCTTTGCTTGAAGAAGCAAACTTAATTTTCATTAATAGAGAAGCTAGGTAAGTAAACATATATACCTGTACTATTAATGCTAGAATTAATGAAGTTTTTGTACCTTGGGAGAAAGTACGAAATAGCATCATGAGTTGTCAGCTTATTTTGATTATACAGGAAAAAGCAAAAGTCTGGAAGTATACTCCCAATTATCAATGAGAGTTATCTCTTGATGGCTGAGCTTTTGACAATGTGTATTTTCTCTGTTTTTTTTTTAATTTGAAATGTTTATGGAACAAATAAACTTGTTCTTCTAAACAAGTGGAGTAATTTGTCAGAATTGTTATTGATTCATGTGCTGTTTGATAAACTCTCTGGAAAACTGCATGGAAATGGTCTCTCCAGAACTAGTGCCAAGGACTATTTCTAAGCAGAGTCCAAACCTCATTGGAGAATTGATATGAAAATGGATTTGAATTCTCAAAAGTCTGCCTAAAGACTTGATTTGAGAAGATAATTTTCCAAAGACAACAGATAAATGAATTAAAACTTGTTTGACATACCTAACCATGGGGGAAATGAAAAAGTTGCAATCATATATCTGGATGTCTTTCCATTTTTTCCCTATCAATGATTTTTTTAATAGCGATAATCTCCAAATGCTGGTGAGACTATGGAGCATCAGGGTCATTCATATACTAAAAATGAGACTGTGAAATGGTGTAGCCACACTGGAAAAGATAGGTCATTTCTTAAAAATCTAAGTAAGCATGGCCATACAAACTAGCAATTATAAGCCTAGACATTCATCCAAAAAATAAAAACAGCTTTCAGTACACAAACAGGTAACAAGTCCAAGGGCCAGGACTTGGGAATCGAGTCAATCTGATGGCAAAGTGAGGGAGGTCAAGGTGAAGGATGAGGTACTAAACCTCATTCTGATTCTCTGGTGGCTAAGAGCATGGTGTTCAGTAGCCCTCTGTGAATAAATCCATGATAGTACTGACTGTCTTGTCCATTTGGTCTAACCAGCCTCCATGTTTGCATCAATTTTAGTTTATCCAGATGAGCGATCTCCCAGAAATGAACTCTCTGCTGATTTCCCCTTTTAAATATTGATAACAATCTCAATTTCCTTTCCCTGTTCTTGTTCCTTCCTTCGAGATAAGAAAGAAGAAAATCTGTATCATGTAGAGGTAGCTTTTGTCCTTTATGGAATTCATGTGTAATGTCAGGCGTAAAGGATAAATTTGTAATTATGAAAAAGGCTATTGATAGATTTGAACCCCATGAACACTGTCAGTGTGTGTTGATGGAATGATTTAGTCCAATCAGTTATTAAGCAAAAATCTACTAGTGTCTAGAACTCCCCATTGTTGATAAAAGTTGATAAAAGTATTGCCTAAGGAACACATACATAGGCCCAGAATCTCTACCTTGAGAATAATAAGCTGTTACTGCTCAGAAGAACCATCTCAGTTAATTACCACATTTATACTATTCTCAGCGTGTCTATTTGCCATTTTATATTGAAGGAGATTCTGAGAGCCACTAATTTGGTTTCATTAAATGTTAAATTAGACATCAGCTACTGGTACTGGTTCCAACTGCTGCAGTGCCTCCCTCCAGGACGTTAAAAGAGAGCACCACCTAGTGGAATGTTTTATAAAAACTCCTTCCATCTCTTCAAACTGGAGCAACCACTATAATCAATAAGTCTAATTATTATAAATTATAATTTTGATAGGGTCCAACTACTTATCCCTGGCTGGCCTGGAACTCATAGTGATCCGTCTGTCTCCACCTTGAGAGTGCTGGGTTTAAAGGCTTGTACCACCATACCTGGCTATATCGCCAATTTAAACTTTCTTTTTAAGTGTTAGTGGTATAAATAAATTCTTGTTCTTTATAAAATAAATTCAAAACATCTTTTAAACTAAAATTCAGATTAGAAGGCCCAAATTAATATTAATTTATGACATTTTAACTATTTTTTTTCTGCTGAATGGTTGTTTTTCTTCCTTGAACCATATGCTTCTTGTGTAGAATTATTTCTCATGCAGAATTAAAGAAAGTCTTAGTTGATTGCAGCTTTGTTTTGGATTTATTTTTTGCTTCAATATTGTGTGGCTAGTGGATTAATTTCTAAAAGTTTTAGTTCTTCGAATGGTTATGTTAGACATTTGCATTCTTCTTTGAGGTTCAACAGAAACTGTATGATCATTTCATAGTCAACCTTACACTAAATGGGGGTGGGAACTCAACTCATTTTCAATAAAACCAAGAGTAAGATAAGAAGAGAAGCATGTCCACTCCCCCCATGGGTATTCACGAGGTTTGAATGAGAATGGCCCCTTATAGAATCATATATTTGCAAGCTTAGTCCCCAGTAGATCAACTGTTTCGAAGGATTAGGAATGGTGGCCTTGTTGGAATAGGTGTGGCCTTGTTAGAGTAGATGTGTGGCTGGGAATGGACTTTGAAGTTCCAAGAGCCCATGCCAGGCCCAGTCTCTAGTCTCTCTCTCTCTCTCTCTCTCTCTCTCTCTCTCTCTCTCTCTCTCTCTCTCTCTCTCTCTCTCTCTCTCTGTGTGTGTGTGTGTGTGTGTGTGTGTATGTGTGTATGTGTGTGTGTGTCTGTGTGTGTGTGGTGTGCATGTGCTGCCTGTGGATCAGGATACAAAGCTCTCAGTTACTTCTCTAACACCATGCTTTCCTGCCTGTGACCATGTTTCCTACCATGATGATCCAGACCCATGCTTTCTTGTATAAGCGTTGCCTTGGTCATGGTGTCTCTTCACAACAATAGTATATAGACTAAGTCAAACAGAGTCCTTAAAGTCTTAGTACAGCAGTAAAACAAGAGAAAGCAGTAAAAAGGAAAATAAAAGTACTCCATTAAAAAAATAAACTCTTGGAATTGATAAACACTCAGCAACCTGGCACTACGCCAGAATGCTGAAAAACAAATGAGGAAGGGATGGGAAATAGTTCAGTGGGTCAAGTGAGGACCTGACTTCAGATCCCTGGGACCCAGGTAAAAAGCCCAGTGTGTTAGCACATGTATGTAATTCCAGTGCTTGGGAGGGCAGAGACTAGTGGCTTCTGGTGGCTCACTGGCCAGTCAGTATACCCAAAATGACAATCTCCATGTTTAGTAAAAGATCTCTTCTTTCCAGAAGTGTGATAGAAACTTCCACATGTGCATTCATAGGCAAGCACCCCACATGCACCCACATGCAACACACACACACACACACACACACACACACACACACTCCTTATAATAAACCTAACCAAGGAAGTGAAATACCACCACACTGAAAACACTAAAGAAAGAAATTGAAGAAGATACTGAAAGACAGACTTCCCATGCTCATTATTTGGAGGAATTAATATTGCAAAATGACTATCTTACTAAAAGCATTGTACAGACTGAATAAAATCCTCATCAAAATCCCAATGCCATTTTTCACATGAATAGAAAAACAATCAGAAGCTAAATATATGAAAGCTAAAAGACCCCAGGAAGTCAAAGTAGTCCCAAGGAAAAAGGATAATTTCTGATTTCAAGTTATGTTGCAGTTATATCACAGAGTAATAAAACCAGAATTACACTGACACAGAAGCAGATGAATGGATCAAAATAATAGGATAGAAAACGTAGATATAACCCCATACAGCAATAACCATTTGACTTTTGACAGAGTTGTCAAAAAATACACATTAAACAGAAGATGTCCTCTTGCGTCAAAACCTGGATATCCACTTGTGGGGAAGAAAACAAATACCTATCTCTCACCCTATACATGAATTAACTCCAAGTGGACCAAAGGACTTAAAGGAAGACCTGGAACTCTGAACTGCTAGAGGAAAAAGTACATAAATGAACAAACAAAAATAGTCACTCAGGAAATAAGGACAATTGACAAATGGAATCTCATGAAAAATTAATAAGGCTTAGGATGTACTGTATGAGAAAAGAATAAACGAAAAAAATAAAAAAGTTTCTGTACAGCAAAGGCAACAATAAGTGAAGAAACAGCCTACAAAATGGGAGATAATTTTGGCTAGCTGTACATCTGTCTTCATTTATTTTCTGTTGCTAAGATGAAATAACCCAACAAAGAGTAACTTATGGGAGAAAGGGTTTGGATTAGCTCACAATACCAAGTTGCAGTCCGTCATATAAGGGAATTTAAAATATCTAGTCATAGCCACAGTCAGAGAGAAATGGATGTGTATGCGCTTTCTACAACTCAATATGATATAAGGCAAGACCTGAATCCAGGGAATAATGTCATCCACATTTAGGTTAGGTCTTCCTTCATTAGTTAACATAAAGACAATCCGTCACAGGCATGCCTACAGGCCAACCTGATCTAGACAATCCCTCAATGATATTCTCTTATCACATGATTCTAGAATGTATCACGTTGCCAATTAAAACCACATCTGACAAAGGACTGATATCTATAATATAGAGAGAATTCAAACACCTAAAAAAAAAAAAAGATTAACAACGCAATAAGTAAACCAATGAAACAAACCTCAAATGAATCTGAAAAGAGGAAATGCAAATGGCCAATAAACAAATGGAAAAAATGATCAACCTTACTAGCATTGAGAAATGCAGATCAAAATAACATTAAGAATGAGGCAGGCAGCTCGTTTGGTAGATTATTTGTCTGGCATGCACTAAGCCCAGGACTCAACACTTAGCATCTCATAAATTGGGACTGCTGGTGTGATCCCAGTACTGGAGAGGTGGAGGCAGCAGGATCTGAAGTCCAAGGTCATCTTGGACTAGATTTCGGAGATTAAGGCCAATGTGACATACGTGAGACATCGTCTCAAAAAACTGTATTCATTGAGCTTCCTTCTTATTCCAGTTAGAATGGCAGTCATCAAGAAAATTAAAGCAGGAGCTAGAGCAATGACTCATCTGTTAAGAGTGCTTGCAAAGGACTAAGTACTAAAGAGTTTGATTCCCAGCACCCAGGGAGCTCACAATTGCCTATAACTCCAGCTCCAGGAGATCTGATGCCCTCTTCTGACCATTATGGCACTCACAGGCACATGTTAGACACACTAACATGCAGACACACACATACACATAATGAAAAAGAAGTACAAATTTTAAAAAGAAAAATAACAAAAGCCGACAAGGATGTAGACAGATGGTAACTATTGTACACCTGTGGCAGGAATGTAAACACCTCAGCCTCTATGGAAGTCAGTATGGCGGTTTCCCAAAACCTAAAAGTAAATCTTCCACCCCTGGATACTTACACATAAGCTGGGCAGTAATGGTGCATGCCTTTAATCGCAGCACTCAGGAGGCAGAAGCAGGTGGATCTCTTTGAGTTTGAGGCCAGCCTGGTCTATAAAGTGAGTTCCAGGCCGGCCAAGGCTTCACAGAGAAACCCGTCTTGAAAAACAAACAAACAAACAAGCCTCCAAGTCAGTGCTTCACTGAGATACTTGTATTGTTACGCCTCACCTGTTATACATCATGAGGCAGGAGAAGTGGGTTTCAAAGATTTTAACAAATCACCACATAAGCAGGCCACTGATCTATCAGGGCTGCAGGACAAGGACTCAGGAGCCTTGTTTCTACTGACAGCAGGGACAGAAGCAAATTTATAAGCACAAAAATCACAAATATTTGTTGCCAAGTTACAGTTATAATTTTCACCCATCAGAAATCAAAGATTACAAACTTTCCTTATGTGTTCCATCATTGTCAACTTACATACAACACAAGCTTTTCAGTGCAACTAATCAGATTCTTTGGTTCCTTCTGTGGTTAGGAACAGCCATGGTGTTTCTAGAGAGCTTAAGATGTGTAATGACTATTTCCTGGTTTAGGGAGGAGGCGGGTCAGCCATTGGATAGTTCTCAGCTCCCCTATGGCTTGGGAACCTGAACTTTAATTTACCCTACAAGTAAAATGGAGTCTGAAGTCAAAATGGCAGCACTCAAGCCAAGGTGCCTTTTCCTGCTTCCTTAAGCATATCAGCATTTACTGCAGCATCACTTTCAATAGCTAAGTTTTGGAACAACCTAAGTGTCCATAAACAGAGGAATGAATGAAGAAAATGTGCCTTATATATACACTAGAATCTTTTTAGTCATAAAGAAAAATACAATTTTGTTGTTTGCAGGAAAATAGATACTGTTGGAGGTGATCATATTTGGCAAATTAAGACAGTCTCAAGCAATTACCTTATGTGTTCCTTGTCATTCCTGGATTTTACGTAGATGAATACAATCTTGATCACATGATCACAAATGACTTGAAATAGAAGTGAAACTGTCCGGGGAAGGAAAAGGACAGAAGTGGGGAAGAATGCAGGAGTAGGAGTGGGGGTAACTGGAGCAATATGCCCAAGATACAGTATATACTTTTATTAAAATTTTAAGATGTGTGTCCACAGTTTGGCATTCTGCAAGATTGCAGGGATCATATGTAACTAATGTTGTTAAAGTATAAACGGCAGGATGTTGGGAGGAGCTTGTTTCCTGCAGATGTGTACAGTAGACAAGGCTGAGATCTACAGGGAGGTAACTTGTAGACTGGGCAGACACCTGCTTCAGTGTATAAGAGTCCTAAGGGCTAATTATTAGGGCCTTAAAAATAAAAGGAAGTTCTAGATTAAAGATGACTTAAACTGCCAGGCAGCAGTGATGAACGCCTTTAATCCCAGCATTCGGGAGGCAGAGGTGGGTGGATCTCTGTGAGTTCAAGACCAGCCTGGTCTACAGAGCAAAAGCTCCAGGACAGTGGAGCTACACAGAGAAACCCTGTCATGGAAAAAGAAAAAGAAGAAAATAAAAAAGAAGAAAAAGGAAGGAAAAACGATGAATTAAACTGAGTTAATGTAAGCATTTTGGATTTTGCCTTAGAAGAAAGTTGTGGTAATGCAGCTATCACTCAGTTACTGCTCTTTCAAAGGATCCAAGTTCAGTTCCCAAAACCCATATTGGGTAGCTAACAATAGCTTGTAACTCCAACTACAGGGGATCCAATGCCTCTAGCCTCAACATGTACACACAGACTAGCCCCCTCCCCCACGTTATGGTAAAAATAAAACTGCGGTTCCCCAACGGGCACAGCAGCAGAAACACTGCAAGTCCCTGAGTGGCGGCAGCCAGTACCAAGACCACAGCAGGCCATGAAGGCTGTCAGTTCCAGGCAGGGAGCCCCCGAGTAGCCCACAGGCCACGAGGGTCCTGCAGGTGCTAGGCAGGGAGCTGCATGGGGTGAGATACTGAGATGGATAGGCACACCACGCAGAGTGAGGTTGGATATTTATTTAGTGGGTTATGGAAGGGAAGG
>PVIU01007563.1:0-90801 GCA_004026605.1 Ondatra zibethicus | reverse complement strand
TGTGCAGAACTGGTCCTCTATAATGAACTCCACTGGAGACCCTCTGAGGGATGTGCAGATCTGGTCCTCTATAATGAACTCCACTGGAGACCCTCTGAGGGATGTGCAGAACTGGTCCTCTATAATGAACTCCACTGGAGACATCTGAGGATGTGCAGAACTGGTCCTCTATAATGGAACTCCCCTGGAGACATCTGAGGGATGTGCAGAACTGGTCCTCTATAATGGAACTCCACTGGAGACATCTGGGGATGTGCAGAACTGGTCCTCTATAATGAACTCCACTGGAGACATCTGAGGGATGTGCAGAACTGGTCCTCTATAATGAACTCCACTGGAGACATCTGAGGATGTGCAGAACTGGTCCTCTATAATGGAAGTCCACTGGAGACATCTGAGGGATGTGCAGAACTGGGGTGCTGAAAGTTTCATCACTGAAGGTTGAAACATACAATGCTTTGTGGCTCTTTTCACAAAGGAAGTGCAGCTTTTTGCTTTGTTTTTGATCATGGTATGTCTGCAGTTGAGGGAGGCTGGTACTCTCCTTTCTCATGACACTTTGTTACACTTTCCTGAGACCAGCAAGATCACTTTGGAGTGTTCCAGCTCAAGGGATTCTAGTATTCCTACCAAACCCATCTCTCTCAGCAATGGACTGATACCATCATTTTGATGTGTGTGAATATTCTTCTTAAATCATAAAACTTACAAAACTAAGACACAATGACTCAAAATAAACAGTTCGCTGGTTTAAAGATACTGAACCAATGGTGTTAACTGGGAATCCTCCACCATCAGTCTGGATTGTAACAAGCTGAAGAGCATTATACTCCATCCTTGCTGTGTAATTCTAAACCAAAGGCTTGTTTTTGGAATTTCAGTCATGATAAACAGACGCCGAGTGATCTTTTCCTATACAGATCACTTCCAGAGTAACCCAACAAGCACCTTTAGTAAGGCAAACTGAACCAAGCATAAGCATGCTTGGGAAAAGGAGGCCCTGTGGGAAGACACTGGCCCCAGCTAGCAGTCCAATAAGAGAAAATCACCTTGGCAGATAGGTTCAGAAGGCAGCTGAGGAAGAAGGACGCACGTTAAAATCTTCTCCCCTGTGGTGCGGTCTGTGTCCGTCTGGAACGTGAGGAGAGGCTGCGACTGATTATCAGAGAGCCACAGGGCCTTTAATTTCAGGGTGGTCAGCGACAAGGGTAGATGACGCAACCTGCCATAAAACAAGAGATGTTATAGCCTGAAATGTCAGAGAATTAACTCCTGCCAATACTAACGCGAAGAAAATAAAAATGAGAGCCCATAGATGCAGTCCAGAGGGTAAAAAGACATTATGATCATAAATAGATTGGTGCCTAGAGTCACGAGTGAGGTGCCCGGTCTCCTCACAGCTACACTTCTCTCCGTAGGCCCTCCAGAACAGGGGCTAAAGGAAGTATAAGACACATCTGAAGGCCTTGCGCTAAGCTTTCGTTTGAGGAAAATAAACAGCATAACTGAAGGACGTATGGGCAGCTCTTATGGATGCACAGGCTGCAGCCTCACTGGTAGGCTTCTGGGGGTCCCCGGGGGCGGCAGGAAGGACAGAGGCAAGGAAAGATGAAGACTCATTCTGCACCTGCCGCGCTTACCATCTCTGGGGCCACCGAAGTGATCCCTTTCAACTTTGACCTTCCGGTTCCCAGTCACTCTCAGTTCTCAGACTCGGGCGATAATTAAGTCACATCAGATTGTTTAAATTCAGATGAGAGACCCCACATAAGAACACTTTAAAAGATGAAATGCGACACCTGGATGTTAGGTGTCTCTTTTTGCTTGCACCAAGATTTGGTAGATCGCAACCATCAAAATGTCCTTCATGAAAGTAACCACGGGTGGTGGACAGTTATCTGACAGTGTAAATTGAAATAATCCCTTTCCTCCCCAAGTTGTTTTTGGTGAAGGTGTCTATCACAGCAACAAGAACAGAACTAATATGGAAATTGGTGCCAGGAGTATGGATCACTGCTGTGACAGGCATGAGCAGGTTGTTTTTGGGAGGACTGTGTGAGTGTCCGGAACTTTGGGCTGGGAGTGACACTGAGTAGTTCTGGGGAAGCTTGGAAGACAGCGGTGTTGAAAACAGTGCAGGCAACAGAGGTCTGGCTTGTAGAGCTCCAGAGAGAAGCAAAGAGGCTACCTGGACCATCCGGTGGGAACTGTGAATTGAGAATCTGTGGTTCCAACCAGCTTGGGATGAAGAATCGGATACGACTAACAAACGATCAGTGCCACTGAAGTGAAACCTCTGTGTTACTCCAACAATCGATACTGGTTAGCTGGAGCTGAGAAGTTAACTGCCGTCCTATTCAGGGTTTCTACTGCTGCGATAAAATACCAGAGCCAAAAGCAACTTAGGGAGGAAGGGGCTTATTTTGCTTATACTTCCACATCACAGTTCAACATTCAGGGAAGTCAGGATAAGAGCTCAAGGCAGAAACCTGGAGGCAGGAGCTGATGCAGGATGGAGGAGTGCTGCTTACTGGCTTGCTCAACCTGCTTCCTTATACACCCAGGACCACCAACTCAGGGGTGGCACTGTCCAGTGACCTGGGCCCTCCCACATCAATCATTACGAAAATACCTTACAGGCATTCTCACAGAACAATCTAACGCAGACATCTTCTCGGTTGCAGTTCCTTCTTCCCGAATGACTCTGGCTTGTGTCGAGTTGACATAAAACACAGAAGACACTGATTAAGAGGCCAGCATCACCGGGGTAAAAACTTCTGGGAATATTTTTCCAGGGTCAGTGCATAAAAGCCATGGTTCAGAGGGGGCCCAGGTTGCATGTCACGCTGACAGCTAAATTTGGTACCATCTAAGAGTCTCACAGGTGGTACTAGTTTTGAACCCATAGGGGTGTCATGGAGAACTGCTGAGTCCTGGCACTTTCAGAGGCCAGCAGAGGCCATTGGTAAAGGTATAGCTTCAGTTACAGTGGAGAGCCTAGGATTAAAGAGGTCATGGAGAAAAGTTGAGGTGTGTACCAGGTGGCAGAATCAGAATCCCTGAAGAGAAGTCAGAGGCCACCGTTGAAGGTGCAGCTTATGAGACCCCAGCACACTGGAGATGCTAGGACAGCAACAGCTGTGGAGTGAACTTGGCCTGAGCATATGAGAGAAGCTCTGTTTGCTGCAAATGACAGAGCTACAGAAACGGAGCCCCCTTTGGAGCCCAGACGTCAGACACGGAGCACACTTCTGAACCTGGGCCTTATTTTTATTTGATGTGACTGTGCCCTGTTGTTTCCTGTTTCCCTCTTGGAGTAAAAAAAAAAGTATGGTGCTTTTTTTAATTTTACAGGAGCCCACAGTTGAGATCTGGAATATTTTTAAAGAGACTGAACTTCTACAGTACTTGAATTTTTAGAGACTGTGGGGGCTTTTAAAGTTGTTTATGTTTTATATTGTGATATTAATATGAATTATGGGTATGAATAAGGAAGGAACGTTCACAGTTGAAGTAATGTGTTTGTGTGTCAAGCTTACAAGGGGTCAATTGTCCTGGTTGGTGTTGGTTTTGGTTTGCTTTGTTTTGTTTTTCAGTCAACTTGATACAAGCTAGAGTTATCTGAGAACCTCAATTAAGAAATGACCTCCATCCAAAGTGCCAAACAGGCAAGTCTGTAGGGCATTTTCTTGATTAATGATTAATGTGGAAGGACCCAAATCATTGTGGGTGATGCCACTCCTGGGTAAGTGGTCTTGGATGTATAAGAAAGCAAACTAAGCGAGCCAGGGGTAGCAAGAATAAGCAGTCCTCCCCCACGGCTTCTGCCTCAGTTCCTGCCTCCAGGTTCCTGCCTCAGCTTCCCCCAGTGCTAGGGTGGAACTTGAAAGTATGAGATAAAATAAACACTTTCTTCCCCAAGTTGCTTCCGGTGTGGCCTCGATCTCAACAGGAACAAGACAATATTTCACTAATGAAGGTTATGTTCATTTCCCTGCCATGAAGAGTTCACACCAATACAAGGACACCTGAGGGATCTGGGGAAAGTAGCTGTCCTCTTCTCCCTCTCCTGGCTAAGAGCTGTCTGTTCCTCAAGCAAAGCAGCAAGTGAAATCCCCATGTGCTACCCTAAAGTCCTTTCTCTCTATATATCTAATCTGCTGTATGCACATTCAAACTCAGGAGGTTTAAAATTTTGTGTGTGGGGGGGGTAGGCACTGTGACAGAGATATGTGCATACATACATACACACATGCATACATACATGCATACATGAATATACACTATAGGAAGGAGGACACAGCTCAGTGGTGGGGCACTTGTCTAGCAAGTACAAGGCCCTGGGTTTGACTCCCAACAGCAATGACATAAACAGACAGCACAAACATCACATATGCAAACAGTTTTATATTATAGGAATGAAAAGTTTCGCATATTTACTGTTTCTTTTTAAAATCTGACTTAAGCTAATTGCCTCTAAAATGTTAAAAATTCCAAGTGCTGCTCAAGAACGTTACAGTCAACAACTCTGCTGGTCTTGTTCACACCACACAAAAGGGTTAAAAAAAGTCAAGACTTGAGAACTGGCACGAAACAGACTATCTGCTCCCCTAATGCCTCAGAGCCGGCACCGGCTTCCCAGTGAGCACTGGCAAAGGCAAACGAGAGGCTAAAAATAGCACCAACAAATAACAGCTTCCAAGGATGCCAAGTGGGTGATAAAAGCTAAAATAAATGACTAGATTCTACAACAGCAGACCTTGTAATGGTATTGCAACTCACATTAATGAGCTGTCTGAAACACTGTGAATGCCCAAGTGCCAGCCAGCTCCAACACGGGTGCTGCTGACCAAGTCTACACCACACACCAGCCCATCCCCAGGGTTTCTGGACACAGAGATGTTACCTGCAGTGCGCCTGTGCCTCCACAGTCTACACGGTCTGCACGCATTCTGCTGGTCACACCAAGCAGCCTCCAGGGCTCCCTCGGCCCCTGACTGCAGCCACACCCACTCTTCTTGGGTCATTCGGGAAAACCAGCCGGCAGAAAACGGAGTCAACGTACTCCAGCTTCCCCGAGGAGCAAGTACGCTCTGAAACTTAATTTGGTGCCTTCTCTATGCCAGTGAATCACAGAATCAGCGCGAGAGGCCATGGTCTCACTTGCCCTCATCTCTATGCTTTCTATTCAGCTCCGTACCCCAAGAAATAGGAAGCTGGTGTTTACTGTTTTACGCTGATGGTCTGGGAAGAGAGCAAAGCCAACTGTGACCAACCCAACCTCGAGTGGCCTTCCATGCTTTGTCAAAGGCATCTAAGAACTCAGCATGCCTACTGGCTAATGCAGTGTTAACCAATGGTTGAACACTGTTATACTTTAATGTCTCTTGCTTCCAAGTAGGATTTCCTACTTTTAGCAGTTTTCAAAATATATTTGAAGTGTATAAAATGTCAGACAAGAGCATTTGAAAAAAAAAATAGCAAATCTCTCAAATGGCAAGCCCAAGTACGCGCAAGTCTTCACCGTCCTCCACTGACAGGGAGCTACTGTCAATAGTTTGGTGTAGTTACGTTCTGGTATTGTTTTAAAAAACAGGAAAACCAAAATTGAGTGCAATACCATTTAATACTTGTTTTTTCACTCGGCATCATGCGTCTTCGTTTGAATGCAGACAAAAAAAATCTTATTTTGATGACTTAATATTCCAGTTTTCAAAGATTTAAATGGTTTTATTAGACATGTGCGTACACATAAATACACACAACACAAAACTCAAAAGTCTAACCGATTTCCCTAATAACAGACACTGTTTCTAGTGTACTAGTGACGTTGAAGCAAGAGCTCCAAGTACCCTATTGTGTGTTCCTGGTGAGTATTTCTAGGCAGAGAGTTTATTAAGAGTTAAGAAACTTTGTTCTGGGCCCAGAGAAGCTGATGCTATAGGACACTTCCCGGCACTGCCGCAGAGGGCTTCCTAGTGCTCACATGGCGCTCTAGAGTCCCCCTGTCCGTAATGCATCCTACCAGGTCTATTAAAGCAAGTTCCTGCACAGGGGCAGGCAGTCCCGCGGGCAGGCGTCGCTATTAAACGTGTGAGAGGAGAGCCAGACACTGCACCTTCAGTCAACTCCCATGGGCGACATTTCTGCAAGTTTCAACACTGACACGCTAATATTATTATCATTACTAGCTTCAATTCCAAAATTTTAAAACAAGTAGTGATTAAACATTTTTAAAGGCTGAGGATTTAGTTATGAATTTATATATATGGAAAGACAAAATGGCACATTTAACTGACTCAGATGACGACTATGTACCTCAACTTCTTAAATTAACGTCTCCACCCCAACCCAAGCGTAATAAAAATGTAACTTTCCTTTCTTCTGAGAACTAGAATGATTCCCTACTCGTAGCAAACAGTTTTAGAAGGCAGGGTCATATTTCTGCTCAAGAATTAGGAATGTAAAGTCAGGCTTCTCAGTGTGGCCAGGACCAGGGAATGCCCAGAGTTCCTGAGTTTCCTGAGCTACAGAAAGGAAGCTGGGAAGAGCAGTACTTCCCAGGCTACGAAGGCTCCAGTGAGCAGCTAGCAGAAATTGACATTAAGTCCAAATCAATCCTGAGTTTCCAGGCAACTCTTAACGGTCTAAATCTATCAAGATTTCCCCAGAGGATTAGCCTTTAAAAAGCTGTGCATCCCAAGGCCATACATCTCCTCCAGTTACAGCTTACTTAGCCCAGCTGTCTGGGGTCCATTGCAAAGAATGAAGAGTCCTGCGCTGGCCGGGCGGTGGTGGCGCACGCCTTTAATCCCAGCACTCAGGAGGCAGAGGCAGGCGGATCTCTGTGAGTTCAAGGCGAGCCTGGTCTACAAGAGCTAGTTCCAGGACAGGCTCCAAAGCTACAGAGAAACCCTGTCTCAAAAAACCAAAAAAAAAAAAAAAAAAAAAAAGAGTCCTGCTCTGCTGCCTTGTGCCAGTCCCCAGCACTCTTTACCCTGCAGGCCTTTACCAAGTAAAATCAGCCTTCTCCAACACATTACTGCTTATCTATCCCTATCACATTCAAAAGTGATTATAACACGTCTTGCAACACCATGCGGCTCATTCTGCAAAGCTATTAACATGTGTCTTCAGTCTAGTATTTACCAGACACCTGCCATGTGCTAGATGGTGTGACGGGAAAAGGGATCCAGTGACAATGAGGCAGACCTGTGCCTTAAGATGACATCAAGCTCCGAAGAGATACACACACATACGTGCCAACAGGCATCACTACGGGGGAAGCTCTTTAGGACGATCCAAAAGGAAACCCCAAGAGAAAAGAAAAGTGGGTGATGAGGAATAAGGGCAGAGTCAGAGAAGGGGGTTCCAACTAGAAAGGCCAGCTCATGCAGGCGCAGGTAGAAGGTGCATGTGGCATCTGGAGTGTTGCAAAAAACTCAGAATGCTTGAAAAGCAGGCTGCAACCTAAACCACAAAACCTGGGCACAATGGGGATCTGGGAATGTGCGGAACGGAACGGCTGTGTCATAGGGATGCCGTCTGCTTTGAACTGCAGTTTGGATTCTGAGTCCCTTGGATCCTCTGACATTATGGAGCCTCTCCCCATAAGCATGCCCCTACACACACATTTGTAATTTACAAATTCAGGAGGTTGAAAATGACTGGAACAGAATAGCAAGACCCATGCTTAAAATTCTGCCAGGTTTGGTAGTACATGACTCTGGTCTGAGCCTTCCTGCAAGGCTGGGGAAGGAGGATGGCCCAAACCTAGCTTCAGCATCCTGAAACTCTGTCCCGCCTCAGAGAAAAAAAAATTCAAACTGATTCAAGCTGACTTTGCAGACAAAGCATCTCTAAGACTCACTGTGACTAATAAAAGCAGCTAGAGAAACTAAGGCAAAACCTCCAGTCCACTGTCTAGTCTTTCGGATGTAGTATCACCTAGGAAACACACTGCTCTGAAGTAGCCTAAGTTCAGGCTGAGCTGTCACTTCCCCACCTGGCTCTAGTAGTCTGGTCCCCATCATGAATTCTCCAACCCCTCTGGCTGCTCAGTTAAGCAGTACAATGCTCATGAGATGTGGCCAGGCCACAGCAAAGAGTGGGGCTACATATCTGTTTCTCTCCAGCAAAACCCTTCTTACCTGTTCCCTGCCACATCTAGGACATGAAGTTCCATGGCCTGTGACACCTCTGCAGGTATTCGAGTCAGTCTGTTGTCCCGCACGCAGAACACGGTCAGATTGCAGCACCCGCCAATCTACAGTGGGAAAGAAAAAATATCTGTTCTTTTCTCCATTTTGAGGAGGGGTGGGGCAGGATATTTTGCCAACAGCATGAAAAAGATGCATAAAATAGGCCAAATGATTTTAAATTTCACTGATGAGCATATATAATTACTGAAAGTTATACAAAATGTTAAATACATTCTAAATTGAATAAAGAAAATGCTTAGTACAGTTCAAACTGTTGTTCTGAAAAATATTACTTTTCATTGTTGATATCTAATGCAGCTGCACTGGTAAAATACTAACAAAACTACACAAGTCCAGGAAGTATTATTTAGTTATAAGGGAATTAAACAATTCTACTTCAAAATACTAGCCCAGAGGTAATGCTGACACCAATACACACAATTCAACACCTGCCCTATAACTCCAGTGTTCAGAACAGAAGGGAGGAACCTGATAGATTATACATGAATTGTCGCTAAATAGATTTTGATAGCTTTTGGTTGCTCATAAAATAATCTGGCAAAAATCACTTTCCCTTGAGGAATGCAAAAACCAGTAACATCTCAGCAAGATGCAACATTGGTAAATAGATACATATGTCTCAGTCATGGTTTGCTGTTAGCAATCATATTACACTGAGAGCTGAGTCCACACCCAAGTCTGTTCCAGGGTAGCTGAACTTCCTATGTGTAGTCTTCAAGACACACTAATTCAAGACTTTGCTGGACAAACCGGCCATGGATTTTTGAGTCAGAAAAGATGAACCAAAGGGAAGGAAAAAATAACTTGATCTCAGACACGACCTTCTCCAAGACTCCACAAAGCACTACATTCTGGCCTTTGCCATCCAGAGCAGAAAAAGCTCATGAAGGGACCCATTGATGTCTCTCAGACACACAGGAAAGGACTACCCTGGGGCCTCTCACTAAAGGAAGAGTCTTGACTCCTCAAGGCTGTCTGAAAATATATCCTGCCCTGTTTCACTTACATGTATACTAAATACATGTATGCAGCACCCTAGGAGCATGATATGTCTTTACAAAATTGCTACATAGTTAATTTCTTGCATTATCCTTTTATTTCTTCTTCTAAGAATATCAGGATATCTTATTTAACTGCAAAGTTCAACCAAAACAGATGTGAAATATTAATATTATAAAACGTCACACAGAGAGCAGCCCAACAGGCTGTCCCTTTCAGGCCTCAGAACTCAGTTTCCCATCTCAGTAAAGCTAGTTTATTTCACTGTATTTTTTCACCATTACTTCTTATAGACACACCATTTTTCTCTCTGTTTTTAAAAACCTTACCATTGATTCCAACTGGCTGGATGTCCTTTAGCCACTTTATAGTTTTCCCAGAACCTCAGGTCATTATGATAAACTGTCATCTAAATTTCTTTCATAATTATGAACTAACACTCTAACAGGACAAAATGGCTCTTGAAAATCCTTAAGGCCACTAGATGAGGTTCATGCCTGTTTGTACACGGATACATATAGCTAGAATACCTGACAAGATTAGCTCCATTCTTACCTACCCTCCCTCCACCACTCATGAACCTGCCAAACAGTTCGAGTGTGCTCCCCTGAACATCTTAGAAACTACCTGACTGCATATCCCAATACCTTTTTACATAAAAACCCGTGAAGGGGTGACATAAGCCCACTACCATGTTAACCGAATCATTTGTTTGTACTTTGATCTCACTTTTGGTTTCACGGGCAGAATCTGAAGGTTCCCTGGCGGTCAACAGGATCAAATGTCTACTATCACTTAGCAATTCTGGGAAGCAGAGTCACTGTTTAAATAACCTATTACCAGTTATGTAGGAAGCTGGTATTTTAAACCTCCCTTAAACCACTAATAACACCTTCCACGAATACAAGGGTTTGGATTTGGTGTCTCTAAAAACTACAGAATGTTGCAGGAAACCCAAGTTTAGCTCTTTTGTGTCTATGTTAATTCAAAATGATCCTATATTTAACTGTCTGCCATTGAGTTCGCCTAGGAAGGGCCTGGAGATCACCATGGAAACCTTTAAAGCAGTGGTTCTCAACTGTCCTAATACTGTGACCCTTTAATACAGTTCCTCAAGCTGCCAGGACCACCCCCAACCATAAAATCATTTTTGTTGCTACTTCATAACTATCATGTTGCCACTGTTATGGATCATAATGCAAAGATCTTTACTTTCCTATTGTCTTAGGCGACCCCTGTGAAAAGGTTGTTCAACAACACCATGGGGTTGCAGCCCACAGGTTGAGAAAAGGATGGATTCTTACAGAGCAACCTGGAGGGGATAACCAGATTGATGATTCAGAGAGGCAGCCTACGGCAGCCACCCATGCTGCTTGCACTGCACTTTGCAAACGGCTGCCTGCAACTAACAGACTGCTTTCTCTCAGTCCTGTCCCGTCAATATTGGTAGCAGAAGAGAACCCACATTTTACCAGCAAAAAGGAAAACTTACAAGAAAACAAAATCTGGCCTGAACTACAAGGTGAACATATATATATAATTTTAGAATCCTTTCCAGAGCCTGTGCTATATTATACAAATGTTCCCCACTTCATGAACATTTTCAGAATTATATGGTCTGGGGATTCCTCAAATTATTAGACCACATATGTAACAAGACACTATGATCTTTAGCATATAGAACATAAAAACATGTTCTAATGCCATAATATTTCTCAAGGATTTTACTGGCCACACAATATTTCCCTCACCATTTATACAACAAATTATTTAACAAATATCCAAGGTTGATGTTGCTAGGTAGTTCCAACACTTCTTTGCTTCTCCCAAGCACTAGTTTAATCATCTGGTAGATGGTGATACTGATTTGTCTTTACCTCACAAACATAATTTCTAGAAACAGAAGAACAAAAGATATGTTTTTTAAGTCTTTAATATCAACAGTCTCTCCCATGACAGCCCTAGCGATTTATACTTATACAAAAATAGGTACTTGCCTGCAGTATTTGTCAACATTTGGTGTTTCACTTAAAATCTTAAAGTTCCGATAGATTAAAATGTCTTCACACGTCTGTGAAGACCAATGGGACTAATTTCCCCAGTGCTCTCCCAATCTGGGTACCACTTGTTTTTGGTTTGTTTACTTTACCATGATAGACACATCTTTTGCTCAGTGACATGAAGAACTTTCTGATTATAATTATGATTTTTTCATTTGAAATTGAATGTCTTCCTACCTAAATAGTTTTTATCCCCTTTCAGACGAGGAATCTTTCAGGTAGACAAAACCACCATAATCATCAACTGTTTTGTGCTTGCATTCCTGTGAATCTAATGTGCATCTGGAGCTCGGGGGAAGGGTAACCTCATCCTTTCTCAAGTCCCATACAAGGTTTCTCGCTTGCCTGGATCTCTCTCGTTAGGCTAAGCGAGCAGGCCAGGAAGCCTCAGGGACCCACAGTCTCCGTATCCCAGTGCTTGGGTTTCATGCATCGTTTTTCTTACAAGAACCTCCAGGGACTGTGCTCAGGTCCTCGTGCTTGTGTGACAGGCACTTTATTGACTAGACCATCTCTTGAGCCTGTTAACTCTTTCATGATTATTTCTTGTCTCAGATTTAGGAATGCATTCTCAGTTTTCAGCTCTCATGGTCACCTGTATTTTATTCTAGTATGTATAGGTTGTATATTATATTTTATTTATATTATCAATAATTTTAAAACGCAAGGGCAACTTAGAACAAAACAAATTTAAAGTATAAGGCAAAAAGCTATCTGTGAAATAAATAATCTAATATCATAAACATTTCTGAATATCAGAATATTTACAGGGAATTAATATTTGCACAGTGCCTAAATATATATATATGAATGTTCTACAAATTCTACCGTATCCCATTTAACCAAACAGGTGTGAGATAGTTGGGATACCTTTCTCAGTTTGATCCAATACACACAAAAATAACAAGCAAAAATCTCCTCTGTATTCTAAACTTGGCCATCTGCTCAAGTTTTTCTAGCCAGAAGGTGTTTCAAGGAAGCATTTGGCTGGGGAGTACTGAAGGCACTGCCTTCCTCCATCAGCCCCATGGTCACACACCGGCTCCCTGCCTATCTACAAACCACACTTCCACACTTTCATCCCCTTAACTTCTCCCCGTTCCCGGAAGTACATAAACTTAAGCAACAGAGTGAGAAAGAAAACACACAAGTGGCTGGGCGCTCAGAAGCATGCCACGTGCTGCAGAAGTGCCAGGCTGAGCCTTTCCACCGCAAGCTAGGATCATGCTGACATTACAGCGCAGTGAAGGCAGATGACGTAGCAAAAGATGCCTTTCAGAGTTTCTGAATAACTTACAATGTAAGTCACAGAAAAGCATTCTTTTGTGAAATAATAATCTGAACAAATGTGAGAAACACATTATCAATACAAGAGTCCAGGTCATGCAGTTATTACATTTATTTATAGAGAAAATGTCCATAGTTTACAACTATGAACATACAGAGCAGTCAGCCAGTTTGAATCTTCATGCACTAATGAAGCAAAACGGGAGATGGAGATGTAACTGTAGTCAGAACAATACTTACAAGATGACAAATTTACCTGACTTTTCTAAAATTCCAAGCAGCTAACAATTAAGAAAACAAGAGACATTCATTGATTTCCAAATGTTCACTACAAATGACACCACAAAACACAAACAAAATCCTCTACTGTGACCCCAACAGACAAACACCTTCCCCTCAGTCATTTGGGAAAGTAGACGGAAATTCATGCAGCTGGAGCAAGGAGCTGTGCCGTGAGACTGACGATATACAATACCATCAACCACAACGACAGAGACACAATATCGGGAAAACTACACACGCTGCAACCAACAGCAATTAGACAACTATGGATTTGGGACATAAAAATTACTTTCTGTCTTAGCTTAGAGATGCCATATATGCAACTTAATTTATCAAGAAAAAAAGGTAATATATTTTTCAATGGAAAGACTCCAAGAAAGTATAAGAGTTGATCAAGCAGTGTCAAGCAAGGAGATAAAGCTGGTGTCCACACACAGACCTCACAGGGCAGACTACACTAAGTGTACACACTGTGACTTGACACGTGATGGGGACACACTTTGTGGTTTACTCGATCAGTCCCAATAAGACAAGCAGTCATACTCTTTCTGCTGGGTATCAAACTGAGATCCATGGCAGAGTCAGAGACATATACTTAATGAGTTTCTTATCCTGGGATCTGGGTATGTGTGGTTAGGGTTGAAAGTAGTCTAGAAAGACCTCACTCCTGAAAATCAAAACGTTTCTGCTTTATCAAGACACTGAAGAAAAAAAAGTACCTGTTTTATCCACTTATACAACTCTAATGCCAGGAAATCAATCACAGTTTCCCAGAAAATAGAGAACGTGACAGCGCAAATGCTTTAAAGCTAAGAAGAGTTTTGCAGTAGGCCGTAAGCAGAAACACTGCTGGACACTCAATTTTTAAAAATATCAAAGACAGCTCACTGTTAAAATGGCAGTAGCTGTTTCATAATAATAAATTTGTAAGATTTTTTTCCCTAAAATGTCTCCCTGGAAAATAAGAATTCAAGAGCCATCCAGAGATGACGGGAGAATGTTGTTCTTAAACTTCAAGGTGCTCTCCTTGGCAGCTGCCCCCAAATACCCCTCTGCTATACTGATTTTCTAGAATGCCCAGACCAAAGGTCACTGGACCTTTCTTTACTGAATCAAGGTTCTGTACAATCTCCAGGACACGTGAGAAGGCCGTGCTCAATCTGCACCCCTCATGTTGCCCGGTGTCTACAGTCCAGTCACGGGGATTAGAGACTGGGAGCACCATCTTCGGAGCTAAGGACTGGCTGCCCTCAGTTTCTGTATTGTGAACTGAGGAGGCCAGCACGACTTCAAAGACTGAGCGAGTGGAGCCGCACAGAGGCCCCACAGGCCATACTGGGCACTAAGGAAAAAAGCAACAAATCTCCTTGTGCTGACTCTGCATTCAATCCATTCCCCATGCACAAGTGCTAGTCCACAAGCAGGAAAATCAGTGTTCACAGTATCAGCTGTGTTTTGGTTTACTGCTTACAGATTAGAAGCGAAATGTTTTGATTAGCAGAATCTTAGTTGTCCCAAATTTGGCTGCAATGTAGATTTGAGTCTTTCTGTTGGAGACAGCTTCACTTAGATGTGATGGCTCATATCAAGGGTATGTCTGATTATAAATGTGCCATGTTTTTAATCTGTATCCTCTTGCTTCCACTCAGGGAGGTTATTCAACTTACCCAGAAGAGACTGGGCACTGTGAGCAGAGAACCAAGCTGAGAAGGGAAAGAAACAGCCCGTACACCCTGTAAAGCGACCTTCAAGTTCTGGATCATTAGAGACCAACTTTGAAATTATTCCAAGACAGACGGTGAAAAGTTCAGAGCAGAGAAATTTGAACAAAACTAAGTTGGTCAATGACAATGTGAAGGGAAGAGGCTTTTTCTATAAGGACCCAACCAACAGGAAGTCTTCACCAACAGCTATTCGATAAAGGGAAAGGAAAGGACTATAAACTCAGCTTTTGGCTATGTGACGAATATTAAGAACAAAAAGGCAAGATCAGTCTTACTCTTTCCAGTGCATTGCCCCCAGTTCCCAGACACAGTGAACAGTAAGCCTTCCAAAAGGACACTAGACACCTGCATACTCCCTTTCACTGTGCATTCTCTCTGCATTTCCACCTCCTCCGGTGACTCAGAACCTCTGAAGAACCAGAGTCACTCTCCACAACAGAAAGCGGTCGTTTCTTTTCACCAGTGGGAGAGGAGGAAGAGAAGGGGGAGTGGAGCAGGGCGGGGGCAGTGGTGGAGAAGGCAGCCTCCTGCCTTTGTAAAGGATTTCCAGCCTAGACATTATTAACAGGACCTAAATCTCTTCCAAGAAACAGGGTTTCATGATGGTCCACTTTTATAAGCACGATAATGGTTTATGGTTATTAAATGCAGCAGTTAAACCCCAAATCATCCATATTCTCTGTCAAATTCCCAAATTATCTACTTCTGTCATAGTCATTCTCTTTATCAAAACACCAATCTTTCTTTTTCTTCTATTTAAAATCCTGTCAATGTTCCTTTCTCAAGTCTCTTTCATGGAACTGATAGGCACTCCTCTGGCCAAGTTCATGCTCAAAATGCACCATATGTCTTTTAAAGATGAAAAACACACCACTCATGGACATGTTTGATCCCTGTGTATAACAATCATTACCATGTTATTTCTTTAGCAGCACGCACCTCTTTTGGTAAAGACACCAGTTTATTTCTGTCTGCATTCAAGTTGCTCAACTTCTTAAGTTTTCCAATGCTCTTAGGTAAAGTCTGTTGAAATAATACATTTGTTATTAACTTATCACAATTTTTTAAACATAAGTCAACAGAAGAAGCAATTATTTACGAGGACTTTTTTTTTATAAGAGTATCAAAAGAAAATGTTAGATGAATATCAGATGTCTTTAATGGTCACCTGGGGAAATGCAGTGACGTATTCTAAGTTCTGTTGATATGATAGTATGTTTGAAAGAAATTAAATCAAAGGTGGAGATGGGACTGTAATATTCTTCCACTCAACAAGTGTGTACCTGCACCCTCAGGGTTTATGTGTGTCCTTCCAGTATGCCTGATAACCACAGGTGGATGGTGGCTTTGGCGTGTGGAAGCTAGAAGGTTGCACAGCTGCTGTGAGGCCAGGGGCGCAGAAAGACCCACCTAGGAGTCAAGAGAGGTAAGCAGGCCTGGCATGCACAGCAGAGCCCTCCAACAGCAGGCGGGCTCACAGGGCTCTCCAACACCACAGCAGAATCTGAGGGGGACTAGAGTTGTAACCGGTATGGCTTGTATTTGTAAGCCTAAAGCTCCGCTAAGACTGGATAATCTGGGAACTTCTGCCATGGCTGCCAGAGGAAGGCCATCTACGGAAGGACACTGCAGGGACCCACCGTGTCTAAGATTTTGCTTTTCGTAGGCTGTCTCTCACTGTTCTTTCCACCTAGAGGATACTACTTTACTTAGTAACACATGAGCAAGGAGAAGAAAGAGGAGAGAAAAGGAGGAAATGTGGGCTATAAAGAAGAGTGACCAGAGAGCGAAGAGAGAGCCAAGTAGTTGCCTCTTAACAAAGCACGTACAAGACAATCACAGTAGAGGAGAAGGCAACGAACAGTGGGCCTAACCTAGGAAGCACAGGGAAGGGCAGGAGGGGCAGACGGCAGAGACTGGCTGCCGCCATGCTGACCCACCCTCGTGCGTGCACTCTGGACCCTGGTGGCGAGAGGAAGCTTGCAAAGCGTGAGTCTGGGCAGCTGCCTTCAGTCCTTGTTTTTAGGGTAGAGATGGCAGTGGGCTTGTTCAAAGTTTTCAGATGTCATCCCCCCAGCTCAGAACACAGCAGTCTAAGCATCTATCCCCCAGACCCTTCTCATTCCTTCTGGTGCACTAACACACCCTGGACACACCCTGTCACAGGCAGGCTTCACCAGGAATCTCCGTGAGGTGGGAGTGCAGTGCAAGGCTCTGAGGACATGCGCTCTGAGTGTGGAGCCCACACGCTCTGAGTGTGGAGCAAGCTGGTCTTCAGGCCACACCTTACTATGACAGAGAACCCATCCCAGCACCAGGCACTCACCAGGAGATGGTTTTCTGTAAGAACCAATTCCGTGAGATTTTCACAATCCCCAACTGCTTCAGGCAACTGTGTGAGTCTGTTCTGATCAAGCTTCAAGATTGACAGCTTCTTCAGTTTCCCTACAAAAGTGTCATTTACACTCGTTAGTTGTGGTTCTTTGCCTAATCACCACTTGCTTTTTTCCTAGCTGCTGTTCTTTTCTGTTTTAAATAATTACTTATTTTTTCTTCAAGCAGCTTTTCAAACTCAAACTGTACCACTCTCATTTAGATCACTGAAGGTTGAGTGTTAAGAGCAATTTGTTCAGCACATCAGAAAGTCAGTAATTAGAAACAAATCGTTTGAAAGGGCTAGCTAAAAAGACCGTGAAAGCCAGAGAATTTCATGAAGGACAAACAGCTACCGATGCATTTATAAGAGCAGGAGCTGTCCTGTGGATGCCAGAGAACCATGTCTGAAACAGCTGACTTGTCAGCGTGAACACGACTCTGTGAAGACCCTCACAGGAGTAGCTGTGCATGCAGAAAAAGGTAGAAACTCCAGAGCTTCTCAACAGAAAGTCTTGACAGAAACCCACAGGACAAGGAGAAAGAAGAGTGAGTCTAACAGCCACCTCCAAGTCCCCAGGGACAAAAAGAAAACCTAAATCATTCGAATTCTTCCTTTTCAGCTGAAGTCAGGGAAACAAACAGTAAAAACACCCTTCATTATCGTCAATGTCTGTTATTATGAGATCCTAGCAAGGACATCATCCCAATTAAATGATAAGATCACCTCCACACAGAGAGAAACATGAAGCTGGGGAAAGAAAAGTGAAGGAAAAATTCTACAGCCTTGGTCAGAGGCATGGGGCAGGAGAGGACTGGCCATTCCTTCACTCACTGTGTGTCATAATCAATAAGGTACTAAGTCCCCGGTGGATCCCCACAGGCCCTTGCTATGATAGAGCTACCAGTCCCTGTGTGCACTCTTTCTCCCTCTCTTCCCTCTCCCTGCCCCCTCTCTATCTCTGTGCATTATATATAATAATAATTATTAGCACATATCTAAAAATTAACATTTTAAACAGTTGTACAAAACATACATTGACTTGGTTCTGCTTTTAAAATTTCTTTACAACCAAAAAAAAAAAAAGCACATTAACAGACATTTCTCTCTCTTACAGGATTAGCAATGCATACAAGAAAAACATTATGAAAACCCCTATTTAAAGAAAAACAAGTTCAGGCCCTTGATTAATGAGAAAGAAGATATAAAACATTTTTCACAGCTTAAATAACAACACCTGTTCCATCACATTCTGTACTAATTTCTCACCCTGGTCTAAGCTCCTTTATAAGAAAGGAAATGGAGTGGGTAAGGTTGGGCGGTGCAGGCCTTTAATCCCAGAAATTGGGAGGCAAAGGCAGAAGGAGCTCTGTGAGTTTAAGCCCAGCTTTGTCTACAGAGCAAGTCCCAGGACAGCCAAGGCTACATAGAGACACTCTGTGTCAAAAAAGTGAAAGAAAGGAAAGAGGGAGGGAGGGAGGGAGGGAGGGAGGGAGGGAGGGAGGGAAGGAAGGAAGGAAGGAAGAAAGGAAGGAAGGAAGGAAGGAAGGAAGGAAGGAAGGAAGGAAGGAAGGAAGGAAGGAGAAAAAAGGAAAAAGCAAGAGAAGGTGATGTGGGGGTCCTTCTGTGCATGTGTTGCTTTTTTTGGTTAATGAATAAAGAAGCTGTGACAGGGCGGAGTAGAGCTAGGTGGGAAAACTGAACTGAATGCTGGGAGAATGAGGGCAGAGTCTGGAAGAAGCCATGGAGCCTCCAGTTGGAACCTTGCTGGTAGGCCACAAGCCTCATGGTAAAATATAAAATAATATGAATGGGTTAATTTAAGATATAAGAGCTAGCTAGAAAAACACTTAAGCAACAGGCCAAGCAGTGATTTAATTAATACAGATTCTGTGTGGCTATTTCGAGTCTGGGCAGCTGGGACCGAACAATCGGCCTCTGCCAACAGGAAGGTTAAAAGATCTCTCCCAGCATATTACAGATGGCTCTATCGTGTCCCCTTTAAAAGCACCTTCCCAGTGCACTCATATCAAGAGGATGGAGTCCAGTAAAGACCTAAGTTCTAGTGATGTCCGAGTTTCAGTTTCATGGACTGTTTAGGACTCTGATATGAAATGTCCTAGTGACTGCTCGTTTGTCCTCTAATCGTGACTAAATCACTTTTATAATTATGAAGCTCAGATAACGTAGACATGAATCAACACTTGAAAGTAACAATATCACAGGTATTACCAAACCAGGATGGACTAAAACTGCATTAACTATCCCCTGCTTTCCTTATAAAAACAAGCAACAGGAAGTCACATTCCCAGCACTGAATAACAATGAGCAATGCTCAAGACGACTGCAGGTGGAACCCTATGTCGGCTACTTTTCAACACTTACCAATGCCATCGGGAACTGTTTCCAGTAAGTTCTGGGAAATGATTAAGTCTGTTAACGAGGTCAGGCCACTGATTTCTTCAGGAAGTCTTTCCAACCTGTTTTCAGAGACATCTAAGCAGAGCAGGCTCTTCAGATTCCCTATTTCCTGTGTTCATGGAAAAAGAAACACATGCTTGAAGCTGGCACAGCACAAAGGAATTTGCTCTAGGAGATTTTCACCATCAAACCCCAGGTCTGCATCACAGAAACAGGAGCAGAAAGAACGTGAGAGTTGGAAGACGAGGACTGATGCTGTGGAATGCTGGAAATGATGTGACCGTTGCACGCGTGACCTCACACCACATAGGGTCATCTGCACACGATCAAGCAGGTTTCAACTGGAGCACAGATTGGGTAGGGGCTCACAAAGCCTCACCCCCTCCCAAAGTGAGCAGTTACTGGCAACTGATGGCTGATGGAGAAAGGAAAATCCTTTTGCTTTAAGGGCATGACCCATGGTAGGTGGGCCCATACCCATGTGTATATGGGCAGCACTAACTGGACTTAGTGGTTCTAAAAGAAAAGGAAAATAAAGACGACATGAAGTTGGGAGAGGATGAAGCAGGGTGAGGGGAGTTGAAGGAAGGGAGTGGAGGATAGATATGATCAAAATACATTATATATGACATATATCATATAATATCATACATCATATATATATGAAAAACTGTCTTTAAAAATCCTCAGTTCTTTGGGAGGCAGAGGCGAGCAGATCTCTGTGAGTTCAAGGCCAGCCTGGTCTACAGAGTGAGTTCCAGAATGGCCAGGACTGTTAAACAGATAAACCCTGTCTCAAAAAAACCAAACCAAACCAAACCAAACCAAATCAAACCAAACCAAAACTCCTCAGTTCTGAGGCTGGACAGATAGCTCGGTGATTAGGAACACTGACTACTCTGCTAGAAGACCTGGGTTCAATCTCCAGCACCCACATGGGAAGTATATAACCAACCATCTGTAAGGCCAGACCCAGGGGACCCCACACTCTCTTCAAGTCTCCAGAGGGCACTACACAAATGTGGTGGACAGACATATGTGCCGGCAAAACACTCACACATAAAACATAAAAATAAAATAATTTAAGGCCTCAGTTCTAAGCATGTTACTTCAGCACATATCTAGGTGTGAATATCTGAGTACATTCCTAGACCCTTTCCAATGAAAATGATAAACTATAGGAATCACAGGCAGAGCCTGAAGGAGAGGTTTAGTAGAACTTCATACTAGAGGCAAATGAGACTTTTAAATAAGCACTTATAGCATAATCCACTGGAGATCCCATTCCTCTGCGGCTACAATGCCACATGTCACACAGTCATTTATACACATCTGCTCAGACATATACTCTCCGCTTTTAATATCACATGGCTAGTATTTCATTACACTCCTGGTCCTCCATAGTATCCTCCCCATCTGGCAAGGATCTCACACACGTCCCAGTGAAATCTCAGTATCAGTCAAAGGCAGCCCAAATTTCAGAAGTAGAGTCTCATTAGTTTCTCAGTTCCATTAGTCACTAAGAGACATCATGATAACCTCAGCACTATCACAGAGACAACGACAATTCCAGCTGAGTGTCAGATTTCCTGGCCTCTCACTGTCGCGCCCACCCACAGCTCACAGCCCGTCACCCCAAACTATTTTAAAATGCGATCATCCACACCATGAAAGGCATGGCCTGTGAACACTCAAGATTCAGACTATGTGGCAAAGAAAAGGAGAGAACAAGACATGGCTGTTGTGCTGGGGAAGGCTTTTGGGGGGAATTTCTCAACTGGTTCATCTGAAACGAGACCTGCCTGCTCGACTCCACTCTGATGAATGAAATGACCCATTTCATTTAGAACATGGGCCTCACATTTGACAACAGCAGAGAAAAGACTAAACCCAGCTCAAACCGTGAGTGCAATGGGGGGCAGGAGGAGATCTTAATATTATTTTACATTAACTACTACAGGGGGAGAAAATGTAGTGGAAAAAAATTACCCTAAAGCACTTGGGCACAGCAGCAAAGTAGCAGAGATATATAGTGTCTCAATTATGGTCTTTATAATCCACAGATCTAGTGGGCGCAAAGTAAACTACACTGGGTAGGAAGAATGAGATGAAGTACAGACATCAGCATCTATAAAGACAGCGGGCTGGGTTTCCAGTCTCCCTGTGACATGGTATAATGGTGAAAGCTCATGGCCTTTTTGCAGATGTGTTTTTTTCAACAATGAGATGGCTCAGTGGTTAAGACACTGCCTGTTCTTCCAAAGGCCCTGAGCTCAATTCCCAGCAATCACATGGTGGCTCACAACCATCTGTAATGAGATCTGGTGCCCTCTTGAAGAAAGACCTGGTCAATCATCCTCATCAACTTAGACCATGAAACCCAATATGGACACATTCAACAGAACCGCCATATATGAGCTGCCCATGCATGTGTCATTATGGCCAGGGCACAAATTTCATTCATTCATTTTATCTTTGGGGTCTTCTGGGAAGTCCCATGGAAGCAGGGAAGACACGCAGTTTACTGCTGTTGCTGCACATTTTGTGAGACACACTATAAATTACCTGAGGTAATTCAGACAGTTGATTTCCATCCAACCAGAGATCCTTCAGATGTAGGAGTGCCCCAATTGATTCTGGCTGAAACAAAAGGTGACATTGTAGTGACAAGGCCCCAGACCTCCATCTTCCATCATGAGAGAAAGAATTATCAAATGGGAAAAGGGTACCACAGAGGGCTTAGCTGTTATTTCTCTCATATCAAGACTCTGTTCCTAAAACTGCCCCAACCTCCTCCCTAGAATTGCAAATACCGCCCCTCATGGTCAGACCGCTAGTCCTGACTCTCCCTGAACCATATTTCTCCACCACTGTGAACAGAAACACATGTCCCAGGTTTCCTGGCTGTACCTGAAGAAAGACATCCCTACTGAACTCCTCAAAATCACTTGAGATCATAAGGGCAGAGAAACATCAAATCTCTCAGATACACACTTACCAAATTATAGATTTCATTGTTTCCTAAATCAAGTTCTTCTAGTCTCCTTAGTTGGGTGAGAGAGCTGTTGAAATAACCAACAAGAATGCTCAGAGAGGCTTACGGCACACAGAGAAACACAATTCCTTTCTTGGACTAATTTCCAAAAGCATGGTTCATTTGTATGTGGTAGACAGCACTGCCCAGGAAGGACTATACTGCCAGTCACTCTGCACAAAATCCCCTCTTCTTTTCCCCAGAGACTCACTCAGGAAGATACGTAAGAAGATTCTCTCTCAGCTCCAGTGAAGCCAGGTTATAAAGACTAGAAATTCAAAGAAGAAAACTGTGTTAAGAAAACGCCTTCAATATTCCTACTCCCCCTCCACCATCCACATCCCCCACATGCTGATCTTATTAAAACCTTTCCTATTACTCCCCAGAATAAAAATACAGATCACCACCGCCACCACCATCACCACCACCACCACCAGCAGCAGCGATGAACATAATCTTCACGTCCCAGATTTCAATACAATGGCATTAATAAAAGTATAGTATTTGACTCACAAATACCTTACACATGAGACAGGGAAATAACTTCTCAGTCACTAAAGGCGACCACTCCCTGAACTAAGACAGACGCCAACTATGTGCCTCTCAGCTTCAGAATGTTAAAAATGCGCTGTTACTAGAACAGTGGTGCCTTTAATCTCAAGGCGTAGGGACTTCTTCCCCGCTATCAGTGAAATACCATGCCTATTTTGAATAGAGTGCCTTGGTCTGACAAGATGGCTCAGGGGTAAAAGCACTTGCCACCAAACCTGACACTCTGAGTTCAAGCCCCAGAATTCGCTGGTGGAAAGAGAGAACCAATTCCTGCAAATGGTTTTACCTTTACTGTGGCATGTTCCAGCCCATAATAAACATAAAAAAAAAAAATCAACCTAGGGGTTCTCAATAAAAGCCCAGTGCTCTACCTTATGGCCACCAACCACCAGAGAAAATACCTCCCTTTTAAGAGTCAAGGATAATACAATGAAACGCTCTGACCATACATCTGACTTAATGCTGTAGCTATGTTGATACTGTTCTTACCCTTACATGGTGCTCTTTGCAGCAGATTCTCCTGCCTATCAGAACACTGTGGAGCAAGCAGAGGCTCTCCCCTAACAATGATTATCTGGGTCACTTTCAGATAAGAGCCAGTGCCTCACTAACAAAAGCCCCCACCTCCTGGGCTACCTCAGCACTGCATGACACAGATTCCAAACAGTGACCACCCTTCACTCCATGGGTACCTAGGCTCCATGCAACCCCAAGCAATTTTGCTAATATTGCTTTAGCAGCATTTAGATTTGGAGGGATTTTATTTCAGAGCATCAGCACTAATCTTCCTTAATCCTTTACTTTCTGTCTTTCCAACAACAAAACTAGGACCATGTGAACTAAAAAAAAAAAAAAAAAACCAAACAGAGCATAAATATGAGTAAACAGTCCTTCCACCTTTTGGTACAGATATGCACTTTTGCCAAGAATATTTTCAACTATGCTAAGCACAGTATACACTCTATATTATATTCAATTATAAACTAAATAAGGGATTGGAGAGATGGCTCAGCAGTTCAGAGCACTGGCTTCTCTTCCAGAGGTCCTGGGTTCAGTTCTCAGCACCCACATGGTGGTTCACAGCACCATGTAATCCCAGTTCCAGGGGACCTGTTCTCTCTGGCATTCATGGGAACTGTATGCACATAGTGCACACACATAAAGCCATACACATAAAAATAAAAATTTGAAAACCAAATAGTTTCCCTCAAAAACCAAGGCAAACAAAGATGTCAAACAATCATGACTTGATTTAAGAAAACCGAAATCCTTGCTCTAAATAATCACTGCTGGACTGAACGCCAGTGTTTCCCTGACGGAATGAGCCTGACTGGCAATGGAAGTTCCAGTTTTAGTTTCTTTCTGTCAAGGGTTCTGGTGCAGGAGAATTGTCTGTATTCGGCCAATTATATTTTAAATAAACGCTGACTGGCTGATAGCCAGGTTTACAGACGGAGTTCCAGGACAAAGATACACAGAGAACCTGTCTCAAAAAGCCAAAAGTTAAAAGTAAAAGTAAAGGAAACAGAGGTTAAAATAAAGCCACATAAAGATGAAAAATACACAGAAAATCTTGATACTGTATGTTATTGTGCTCTCTTTGAATTGTTTGAATGCTGAGGAAGGAGCAACAGCTGCTAAAAGATTTTTGCTTATAAATGCTGCTAAATTAATCCAAGATAGGTATTTTGAAAATACCTTGACTTCAAAATTGAAGTCAAAAGGTATGTTACTTTGGAGAAGAGATTTTGCTTTTGTTTCCACAGGAAATGAGAGGCTGTGGATTCATTCTGAGTTAAGAAATTTCAGGTTTGATCAAGGAAGACCACTTGAGAAATCTCCGGTAGGAACAGATGGCCCAGATATCTGAGTTCTACATTAAGAAGAGATTCAAGATGCTGCCTGAGATGATCAAGCCTCACAGGATATTCCAGTCAGGACTTGATCATAACTCTAAATTTTCTTTAGGTCCCCAATATTATCAGTGCCCCCAACCAGCCAAAGTAGCCTGGAATACTACGCCCACATTCCCCAAAAAATGGACTATGGATATTTTCCTTTGTTTAAAAAAAAAAAAGAGGGGGATGTGGTACAGGAGAATTGTCTGTATTCTGTCAATTATATTTTAAATAAACGCTGACTGGCTGAGAGCCAGGCAGGAAGTATAGGTGGAAAAACCAGACAGGAAGTAGAGGTAGGGCAATAAGAACAGGAGTATTCTGGGAAGAAGGAAGCTCTCTCCCAGTCCTGCCCAGACTACGGAAGAAGCAGGATGTGACCTGCCCTGCTGAAAAAGGTACTGAGCCATGTAGCTAACATAGATAAGAATAATGGGTTAATATAAGCTACAAGAGCTAATAAAAAGCCTGAGCTAATGGGCCAATCAGTTTATAATCTTCCGGAGACCTCTGTGTGATTTTCTTTGGGACCTAATGACTATGGGAACTGGGCAGGACGGAAACCCTAACTAGCAGCCCTCATGCTACACGGTTCACATGAAGCGCTGCCATGGAGGGGAGGATAGCTGTCCAGAACTAACAGTCAAACACAGAAAGGGAAAAGCGGAGATTTGATTTCAGAGATATGTGTTTACGTCACTCCACGGGTTTATTAGAAAGGTGGCAAACTGGCAAACCCCTGTCTACATTCACATTTAGATCTTTTTAGAATCACTGGGGGAGCTGCCATCTTACCCATCCAGCATCCATTACTTCCACATCTATTTTGACAAACTAAGGACGTCTACTGATAGGAGTTAAGTCCTTTGTGTCAGAAAATTTCACTTACTGGGCACCATCAAATGCATTTTAAGATGTTTTAAATTCTGTGATTGATGTGTGTATAGAGGGCTGTGTGTGCACAGACGAGTGCAGGCCCCCTGGAGCGGGACCTGTACCGGTCAATTTTGAACCTTGACAATGAGTGCTAAGAACAAAACTCAGGTCTTCTGCAAGAACAATACACACTCTTAACCACTGGGCCCTCTACAGCCCCATCAAATGCATCTTGAAAAGTTGCTTTATACAAAAGTTTTGAGTCTGTGTTGTACCATGTTTCTGAAGTTTGGATCTGAGCACCTCCACATGAAACACAGAAGGGAGTCTGGAGAGAAGAGGGGCTGTACAGGGCTCCTCTCACACCTCTTCACACCTCTTCTCACCAAGTCAGTCACGACCATCTTGTGGGCTACATTATGATGGCTCACAGAAGACTGAGGTCCTGCATCAGGAAGAAGCAGCCACAGTCCAACCTGGTCCTGAGCCAGGGACTGCCTCACACTATCGGGTATCGCGCTCACTTTTGCTGGAAGTTTCCCAGTAACACATGAAAACCATTTCTTGATCTCCAATGCACACAGTTGTCTCACCTCCTTAACCAAACCAAGAAACACTGGGAATTTTACCACTGTGTGTTGTTAAAAAATATGACACATGGGATTCTATTCAGTTGTAAAGAAACTTGAAATTTTCAGGTGATGGATGGAACAAGAAAACAGACAGCAAGGTAGCCCAGAAAGACAAACCCTGTATGTTCTTTCTTACTTGTGGGTCCCGGCTCCTCATCTTCAGACGGGAGTGAACTGGAGTGAAACGTAGGACGGGACCATGGGGTGGGGACAGAAGAAGCTCTAGAAAGGTCAGTAGGGTACAAGTGCTGTGAAGCTGGGATGAGCGGGAAAAATAAGTGTCATTTAAGTGAGAAGGGGGGGAGAGGGCAATTCAGGGGATGAAAGGAGGAGGAGAATAAGACTAAAGATGCTCAAAAAAGCCATAGGGGTCCACTGACAGCAGTGGCAGCAGGAGCCGGACTAGCCCCACCAATGGCTGACCAACTCGGATTCCCATGCTTTGAGTGGGTCCACCCCAACATCTACCCCACCCGTGAGCTGCTGTAGCATGCGAAGGAACCAGTCCTGCAGAAGCGGAGCTGCAGGCCTGCCCTGACTCTGACAACAGCAGGATATCTGAGACGACTCTCGGCAATGGTCCAGTTCATCCAGAAGCCCTGAACCAGACCAATGACTCATTGCAGTGAAGATTTGTGTGTGTATGTTTATATATGTATGTATGCACATACATGACGCCAGCTTCCACTGCCACTGTGATCAAGGATGAGTGGGTGGAGAGGTGGGAAAGACTGAGAAATAGAGTGGTGAGTGAGCGGCGGAAGTGGAGCTAGAGATGAGGCAGCAGGGAGAGGTGGGAGAGAAGCCTGAGGTGCTCAGCCTGGACCCTGCACTCTGACTCGGCCACAGCCCCCACCACACCCACACACCCACACCACACACCCACACCCACACCCTGCCCGGCTGCACCATCTCCCTGATTCTGAGCAACAACACAGTGTCCAAGATGGAAGAACAAATCATTTTCTGGATTGGATCCCCTCAAAAGACCTCTATGGTCCAGGCTGTGCCTGAAGGACCCTTTGGTATCCATGGTACACTGCCTTAGGCCTGTTGAAGCCCAAGTCCTTCTGGATGCCCATGGTCCTACAAGAGCTAGAAGCCGTGTTGACACCCCCGGCCCAAGGTATCATTGAAGGCCGGCCATTCAGATGTCCATGGGCTGTGCTTCCACTGCAGGCTATATTGATGTGAGTGGCCTGCATGGCAAACTAAGGCCATGATGATATCTGGGTCTGTGCTGTTGCCAAGAGCCATGTCTGGGTATGTGTTGATGTCCATGGCCCGGATTACCTCCAAGGGCCAAGTGAATGTCCATGGTCTGTGCTGCAGCCTGAAGCAATGTTGATGTCCATATGGATAGCGGACATACAGATGTGAGTGGCCTGAGCTGCCACCTGAAGCCATGGTGATATCTGAGTCCAAATTGCCATGGAGGGCATGTCTGAGCCTGTGGTCCTACTGCAGTAGAGGGCCATGTTAATATTTGTGGTCTGTACTGCCACTAGATACTATGCTGAGGTCCGTGGCACATGGTGATACTGGAGACCATGTGGATGGCCATGGTCCATGCCGTCTCCAGAAACTGTGTAAGTCCATGATTCGTGTTCCTGATGGCTGCCAAGAGCAGGGAAGTTGTTTTTGCCATAGTATTGATGACTGTAGACTCAGTTGAGAAAGAGGGACATAAAAAACGGCTTCTGTGACAACCCTACCCTTCCTCAGTCCCCTAAAAAATACCAGCCTAGACAGAAAGCCACCAAAGAGAACTCTTAAAGACTGTGATAAGGATGCTGAAGAGTAGCCCTCCACATTGATGGCTTCTGGCAGGGGAGCAGGTGGGGAAGGACTCAGCTCTCTTTAAGGGGCTGCCCACCAGGAGTTTGCCCAGTGAGTACATGGGCAACACACACTGAACTTGTTTTCTTTTTCTTCTTTACTGGCAGGGGAGGGGGTGTAACAGGAAGTCCAAAGGAGTGAGGGCAGACCTGGGAAGACTGGAATGAGAGTGCTCAGGATTCATGATATGAAATTCCCAAATAATCAATAAAAATACTATGAAAAAAAGCCATAGGAGAAATTATTTATGTTTACTTAAAATATGTGTATGTATAAGCATGCGTGCTCACACACACACACACAACCACAAACTACAGTTTAAATACAGTGACTCCACTTGGGGTGATAATACTCCCCCCAAGAACCATTAAAAACAAAACCTCAAGTGCTAGGCATGTAGCCTTACACTTACCATTAACATATATACAAATATGGCTCCCAGCAATTAAAAATAAAGATTTGGACATTATAATCAAACTCTGCAACCTCAGGATGAAAGGTACTCTTTGTCTGAAAGGCTTAAATCCTGGTCTCTTTGGTTGAGATATTTTATTACTAGTTCTCAATGTCTTCTAAATACTGTGTCTGTTATAGTAATTAGCACTTAATATATTTTCCTTTCAAATTAACCAGGCTAGTTATTTAAAACCTTGAGACATCGCTTGTCCCTTAGCACACTTGGGTACATTAGAAGAACACAAGTTTGGTCACTGTCCAGAGAAAGATCACAGTAATCATTTCCTACCACTGAAATCTCAAGAGGATAGACCCCAGGAAGGGGAGCCGCTGGCATGGCCATTGCATATCTTACATACGAGGGGCAGAAAACACAGAAAAGACTTTGCCTAGAGACTCCTTAATCTGGACAAACCATTCTCAATCAGAGGACAGCAGACTAATTTGAAACCACCACGAGCTTGCTTCTCATTAGCAGCTTGCTTTGGAATGTGCTAGACCAAAGTACAGGACCTATCAACCCACTGTAGCACACACTTCTCCAGAATGCTGTGGTTAAGAGTGGACACACAGCACAGGGTCTGTGTAAAAGCAGTCAGACACTGATGCCGAGAAGACAGTCTCCTAGAACACAGCACTAACATGGTATCTGTTCCCACTGAGGCAGCGTCTCCCACTCACAGTGAACAGCATCTCATCTCTAACAGAACCCACAGAAGAACATGCTATTGAGGAGCCCAGAGAAGAGGCGCACACCTTTAGTCCCAGCACTAGGGAGGCAGAGACCCGGCAGATACACAGGTTCAAGGTCAGCCTGGTCTACAGAGAGAGTTCCAGGACCACCAGGGCTACACAGTGAAAACCTGTCTAGAAAACCCAAAAAGAAATGAAAAGGAAAGAAAATGTGCTGAGAGGATGCTGCCGGCCAGGGCAGGGATTTTAAGCAAATTCTACATAGCTCAGAGTCCATGTGCTGAATCAGGAGGCCGGGAGAGAGGATTCAACATGCATCTATCTGTCTATCACTTCAGTTAAAGGACACTGTTATCAACAAAAACCACAAAACAATTTTAAGACTTTTATAAACATGATAAAAATTAGATGTTTTGCTGGTGGTGCACGACTTTAATCACAGCACTTGGGAGGCAGAGGCAGGTAGAGCCAGTTTGATCTACGAAACAAGTCCCAGGGCAGCCAGAGCTACACAGAGAAACCTGTCTTAGGGGTGGGGGGAGCACACCCTTAACATATATATTAGTTTTTAATAGTCTTACTAGTATTAATGATTGTCTCAATTTACTATATGATGTACATTACAACTGCTTTCCAAGAACGAACTGTATGAAGAAAAGCTAAGGGACAGGGAAAGAAGCTGAACGTCTCACACAATTGGGGAGCAAAAGGCCTGGACTCACTGGGAGCCTGCATTGCAAAAGCTCTTTTATGCTACTTCTCACTCTGGAGTCGGTTAATGACCCCTGTGACTGGCAATATATATGCATATGCATGCATATATGTATGTATTAGAAGGTATGTATCTTTTAAAATCCGCATGCTCAGCAAAAAGTTCTCCTTCTATACTTGTTCCTTTCTAATACACCCTCACAATTACTTTTCAATTTTAACATTTCAACAGAATTTTCCTTTATCAAGGACAAGAAGGTATGATTCCAGTCTTTTTAAAAAGATTCCTTAAAAAATTAGGAGTATGTTTTTGTGCCTGCCTGAACTTATGTTCGCCACATGTGAGCATAGGCTGCAGAGGCGGCGGCGGCATCAGAGCTCCTGGAGCGGGAGGTAGAGATGCTTGTGAACCACCATGCGGGTGCTAAGAATTGAACCTGGGTCCTCTGCAAGAGAAAAAAGTCCTCTTAGCCAATGAGCCACCTTTATTATTTGAAGTAGAAAATCGGCATCTAGTGTACACCCGCCACACTGTTTTCCTCACTAGACTTTGTCTCCTTTCTTACCTTGTACAGACTTAATTTTTAAAACAGTATCTCACTACCTACACAAACCTTAATTTTTAAAATCATTCCCTGTTAACAAACAGCTCATCTTTCAACTTTCAGTCCTGGCAAGTTATATTTCTCTGCAACACTGCTGGGATGGCCTTACTGTCGTCTAGGGCACAGTTACCTCTTGCCACTAGCACTGTGCCTGCCTTCAAGCAGTGGCAGGGTGAGAAAGCTAAGGAGCCTGCTGGAGGCGGAGGAAGCCTTGCCTCCTGCAGTTGCTCCTGTTTCAGACAGTTCAGAACAGCAGGGCAGAAGGCACACTCTCTCTAAGTCAGAATGGAGGTCTACTGCATTTTTAGGATTCTATTTCAGGGGACTGGATGAGTGACTATTTTGAGAAATTCACATTTTTTATAACTTTTAAATAATACTCTTTTTAAACCACTTTGGTTCCCCCCCCCCATTTTCATTACCAAATCATCCAGAAAACAGAATAAAAGATACTTATACCAAACAAATGACAATATACTGCAAAATCAAAAAAAAAATCTACAAGCATTTACAGTTGAGTAAAAAAAAAATATACTTTTGTGGTGAGAGTACTCTATGCCTCCAGACCCCTAACTTAAAAACATATATATTTTTGCTTTTGAAACAACATTTTACAGCAATTTCCAGACTTCAAAAAAGAATATTTGCTATGGTAACAGTTTTCTCAAAGGTTTTCTCTTCTGTCACACCACAGCTAAGCAGCCTAGCACTAGGCTTTGTCAGCCAAGGCCTCAAGGCTTGCTTAGTTCAAGTTCACTGAAATCAAGGTCACTGGCTCCAAGGACAGCACAGACAAAACCAGATCTACACTTTCTAGCTCAGTCTGCCAGGGAACCTAACTAAGGCCTGCCAACTTGTTCTATTTCTACCACCAAATTATCATGATTACATGTTTACGGATAGGAGCTCCTCAGTGACCGACGGCTGTGCTGGGAACTACACTAGCTCCGCACAGACAATTCTGCTATTCTAGGCACGCTACACTTCGAAGATAAATTTTAATTAAAGGAGCAGGGAACATGCTTACGCTGATTTCTTTTTTACAGCATTTCAAGTAATTTGACTGTTTCATGGAAAAGTTACACAAGGTCAAGACAAAACAGCATACTGCCCAGTGCTAGGTCACAGGCTTCCCAAGTCATTAGCATGCCCTGCTAGTTCCCTGGGGTCTCAGTCTCCTCCGACCCTCACCCCCACTCCGTATCACCTGAGCACTGTAAAGACTGGACACATGTAATTACTTGCTCACCAGGGGCAAGTAATTGGACTAGTGACCTCAGAGCAATTAATCAGTTATTAAATTCTCTTTCTGAAGTGTACAAATTCTATGTTTTTAGCACATTTTATTCACAAGCTATAAAAATATTATTACTAGTTCCAGAAAATGTTTATCCTTTCCAAAAGAATCAAAGTCATTCTTGTATGAACATGTTTTAAATTCTGAATACATATAACTAGAAGAATTCATTAAAATTCTATTCATATTCTTCAAACTTGCTCTACCCTTCAGCCTCTAACAACTACTAGCTTCTTTTCTTATAGACTTGACCGTACTTGTTACTCTGTATAAACAGAGTCAAATGGCATGTGACCTCTAGGGGTCTGGCTTTTTCTATTTTTTTTTAACTAAACATCTTTTAAGGGTTCATTCATGTTGCAGCACGTAGCAGTACTTCGTTTCTTTTATAGCCAGTTATTGATGGATGTACATTTTGCTGACCATTTTCTCACAGATCAAAGTTTGAATGGTTTCTACTTTGGAGGTATTATGAAGAATGCTGCTATGAGCTCACCAACAAATTTTTGAATGGACATGTCTTTAATATGGCTAAAACAGCTGGGCTCTGTGGGAACTAAGTTCAGCTCAGGGAGAGAAACTGCCCACAGTGCTGCAATAGCGCTGCACTGTTGACTTTCCCACCAGCAGTAGGCAAGGTTTCAACTTCTCTAATTATGCAAAGACACTTGCTACCATGTACCTTTCTGACAACCATCCTAGCAGGTGCAAGTGCAAACGCACAGAAAGACTTGGGACCTAAGACACTAAGACTCTGGGAAGAAGGAAGAAACAAAATGTGCCAACTGTGAGAACCATTCAATTTAAAGATGGCTGTATCTGCAAAGTAAGACTCAAATTCTTCAGTTAACTCGACCACGCACAGCACAGAAGATGCTGACTGCACGCAGGGTGACTGGTGCCAGCCTTGGGAGCAAGGGTGCTGTGGCGGCGGCACAAGCACTTGGGGAGCACCTGCCTCACTGCAGCTGCCAGCAATACCTCACCCTGCTCCCGACTTCCCTCGCTGCACACAAGTCCATTCCCTGCTGCCTTTCACTGCACAGAAGCTACCACAGCTGCTCCCACTGCACGTCAGAAGCAGCTTTAAGCTTCCCGACAACAAAGGCAGAGAAGTAAATGTGAGAAATGTCAGAGCTGTTACCAAAACAAGAAAAGCTTCCCATTCTTCTGGTCGATATCTTTCCCTAAAAATAACCGCCTTTCTCCCTCATAACTCCTTATATCAGAAAAATTAAGAAGTATTAATAGATAATACTTATTATTCTTCATTACAAAGTTTTATGGCAATAAAAGCTGTGCTTTCCATAGTTACTTCTTCAGAACCTCTTTTTATAGCAGCTGAGTGCAGCGCACTGCATAGGCTAACATGGTTCTGGTGGAAATTCCCAGGACTCCTTGTCCAGGACCTATGAGGTCTTGTGCTGAGGAGTGCATCCTGTGTGCTCTGTTGTGGATGTCCACCTAGCAGGGAAAGAGGAGTGCTACCCAAGATCCCTGATGTAACTGGAGTCGTGACGCTGGTACATGCACTGATTACAGACACACAGTTGAACACCCAACACCTAGTCTTTTCTGCATAGACATAGAACTGAAGCGATTACAGTACGGGGAGTAAGTGGCAGGTCAGGGATCTACTCCACCTCGGTCCATCATTATGGAAGGTGTGGCAAAAGAGGAAGGCTTTTAACCTTTACACGAAGAAGACTTCAGCCAGTTTGGAAAGAAAGAGTGCCAGACAGATTTGAATGTCCATATTTATGAAAGGCTTTGGAGTTTTCTGCTTGGTTTATACACAGATCTGCAGCACAGTAAAATCTGCACATTGCATGCAGGTATGCATGCTAACAAAGGTCTGAAACTGCAGGCCCCAAGTTTAACTAGAAACATGTCTGTGGCCAACTTTCCAAAAGTAGAGCTGATAGACACAAAGATCGGCAGAGATCACCCAAGCACTGGTTCTCACTTCCCAGAGCGATCTGGGAAGACTTCAACAGAACCCACTGAAGGCCCAGAAAAGCAAAGTTTGAGAAGCACTGGTATAGAGCTTAGATGACACCCTAACAATCATCTAATAAAAAGGTGCTCTCCACACACCTACAGTAGACCTTTACAGTCCTTGCATTTATTATTTTAAATATAATGCGTTATATACCAATATATTGCTCATATTAAAAATATACATAAAATTTTATAGGAGATAAAAGGAAATTATACATACATATGTGTGTATATATGGTTATATATTTGCACATGCATATGATTGTATCACACACACACACACACACACACACACACGGTTAAGACAGGTCTTACTTTGTAGTCCTGGATGTCCTGAGACTCACTATGTAGAGATCAAGCTGGCCTGGAGCTCATAAATTTCCTCTGCCTCTGGGACTAAAGGTGTGCGCCACCATGCTCAGCTTTAATTTTTTTTTTATTAAAAGTAAGAAACTCTACAATGTATGCTGCTACACCACCACCCTTCTCTGCTCCAAAGTGCACTAGGCTGATAATACTTAATTATCTTTATGCACATACAACACAGGCAATACTTAATCATTTCAAACATTTTACTTTACATTTTGGTGGAAAACAACAGGCTAGACATGGCATCGGCTTCCGGCTATAAGATAAGAAGGACACCTGCAAAGCCAGGTGCATTTGTTAGGTCACCACACCAGTTTCTACATTTCCCTCTAATTATGGAAAGGTCTCTGTTAAGCTTTTGTTGATAAAACTGCCATCTCCCCTGACTTGCTTTTATTTTATTTTATTTTTTTAAGAAAAGAAAAGAAATTATCTTTCTACAATTTACACACCAATCCCAGTTCCCACTCCCTCCACCTTTCCCCCTACCCCACCTCTCCGACTGCTTTTTATGAAAGGAGTTTGAAAAAGGTATTTCTTAGCTATTCTTATTTCTTCTCTTAGGAATGTTCTATTCAGATCCAAAGTCCCTTGTTTCACTGGGTCATTTTCTTGACTCTTTGCTTTTTGAGCTCTTTGTATATTCTGGATATTGATCTATCAGCTGTATAGCTGGCAAAGTTTCTCTCCCGCTCTGTGAGCTTCATTTTCACACATCTGATTGTTTCCTTTGCTGTACAGGAACTTCTTAGTTTCATGAGGTATCATTTGTCCAGTGTTGGCCTAAATTCCAAGCAAATGGAGTCCAGAATTCAATTCCCCGCATCCATATCAAGCAGTTCCAGGAAGCCTGATACCCTCTTTTGGCTCCATGAACACCCACAAGCACATGGCATACACATACACACACGTACACACACACACACACACACAGAGAGAGAGAGAGAGAGAGAGAGAGAGAGAGAGAGAGAGAGAGAGAGAGAGAGCAAACTCTTTAAAAGCAAAACTTCAAACAAATTAGATTTCTTACAAATAAAAAACAACAGTACAGTTTATAACCATTAAAATTTAGGGACAGCTGGACCCTGGAGAAATGGCTCAGTGGGTAAATGTAGACACACATGCTCAACAAGAATGAGAATCTGAATCCCAGACTGTAAAAAGCTGGGTGTAGCCAAATGTATGCTTGTAACCTCAGTGCTGCCAGAGGCGGAGATGGAAACCACCAGGGATTGCTGGGCACCAGCTCAGCTCCAGGATCCCTGAGAAACCCTGTCTCAAAGGAATAGACTAGAGAGTGACAGAGAGGGAAGACACCTATCCTCCATTGTCCTCTGGCCTCCTCACACAAGCAGATGTGTACACAGAGGAGCACACACAAACGAAAGGCTGACTTTCATCTTTCCTGACGGGGATACGGAAGGAGTGGTGAATGGTACTCTGTTCCACAGCTGTAAAGGCAGAGGGTGCGGCTGACAAGTTCCCCCTTATCCCCGGCACTCACAGTCTGTAAAAACTTACTTCCCGATATTCTCTGGCAGAGACTGCAGTGAGATGTCATTTACAGAAAGACACGTTAGGTTCTGTAGCTCAGGAAAGCTCTCTGGCAACCTACAACAACGACAACAACAACGTTAATTCAGAAGAGTAATGCAGTGCACGCAGAGTGTAAATACAGATTTCTTCCATGTGGTTGGTGGCTGCAATAGCCTCCTGCATCACCTTTTATTATGGAATACTCGCCTTGGCTTCCTATATATACTATACCTGTAAGCAAAAGCAGACGGCTCTGTCTACAAAGGGAAGCACAGGCCCTGCAGATACTGAGAGAGGGATGCGCAGATGTGCACGGCCTACTAAAGAGAAGGTGCTGTGGAGTGCTGGGCGTTCTAGGAGAAAGAAAGATGCTGCTGCTGACACTGAAGCCAAACCTCCGAGGATTTGGCCGGGTGTGACGGCACACACCTTTAAACCCAGGGTTCACAGGCAGAGGTAGGGAGGTCTTTGTGAGTTCCAGGCCAGCTAAGGCTGGCACTGACCACAGTCTCACTGACTGCCCTGATTAGAAGAAATTGCAGAGAACATTTAGCAAGCCCGTGGGGGTTTTAAGCCACAGAACAGCTGCTCAATAGTCTCCCCCTTGCAGCTCAGAATGCCCAGAGCAAAGGATTACTCTACACTGATGGGCTGCAGCCAACTGCTCTACTGTCTTAACTTCTTTTTTAATTAAAAATGTCACTCGTTTAAGATAATTTTATCTTTCACTATGTAGTCCATACAAAAACATTTTAATATGTCTCAAACTCCACAAAATGGTAAGGATTTGATATAAAATCATTATTTAAAATTTACAAAGATCAGAGGCAGAGGCAGGCGGATCTCTGTGAGTTCAAGGCCAGCCTGGTCTACAAGAGCTAGTTCCAGGGCAGGCTCCAAAGCTACAGAGAAACCCTGTCTCAAAAAACAAACCAAAAAAAGAAAGAAAGAAAGAAAGAAAGAAAGAAAGAAAGAAAGAAAGAAAGAAAGAAAGACAGACAGACAGACTAGTTCCAATATTCCTATTTAGAGGGAAAATCATGACTGAAGATGAAAGAATTTTAACACATCTAAAATAAGACCTATCTATCTATTTATCTATCTATCTATCTATCTATCTATCTATCTATCTATCTATCTATCTATCTATCTATCTATCTATTTACCTCTATCTCTCTTCCAGCATGAGCAGAACTCTGGCTTTAGTAGTGAGCTCTTGATCACTATACTTGTCTTTTCTTTCGCTAGGTCTGTTTGTATTTAAAAAAAAAAGCTAAAAAGAAATCCTGTATTAATGTTTGACATGTAATATAAGTTAATTTCATAATTCAAAACTCAAAATCCAGGTACCCAAGAACAGGGCATCAACAGGAATGTTTTATTACATTACTGGGAATCACTTGCTGAAGACTGTTACTTATAATTCAAGAGACAGGACTTACTTGGCCTGTCTGGAGTTTTGCCAGACATATATATTCCTTTATAATCTTAAAAATACTGAAAATGTTCCTAAAGCAAGTGAAATACTTTAGCTGGCTGGTCCTTCTGTCAGCTGCTGGCTTAGGTAAGGGTGGCACGTAGTACATGCAGCAGGATGAGGGGCAGAGACTGGGTGAGGAGCTTCTACCGCCCTTCGCAGCCTCTGCAGGGTCTAGAAGTCTCCTCATCTAGCTGAAGTTCTCTCCCCAGCCATAAACTAAGTGTGCCAAGCTAAGCAATTACTGAGTCCCCTTCAGCTCACAGATAACATCTTAATTCTTACCGCCAGAACACCTGCCAAGCTGAAATGATCCTTTTCTCTAAAGATCCTGTCACAGAGGAGGCCAGGATAAAAACGGGAGGAAAGCCTCACATAACCTGAGTGTGTTCTAGCTGAGAGCGCCTTCGGATGATTGCGGAGACAATGTTAACAGACATGAGGAGGAGAAAAGGAGAAAAGCAGAGGTGATTTAAGTGACCGAGTGGCTAGCCTCAGTTGCTAGCCTCACTTGCGCCAGCCAGGGCATCCCCAGCTTGCCAAGCCATATTAGCTGCCTTAAAGCTCCACTCGCTGAGCACTTCCTTTGAGAATTACAGCTGGGCTGGAGACAGGATAATAAGAGAGAAATGCAAGTCACTTTCTCATGTCTGCGGGGGAGTCTTTATTAGAGGGACAGCTTATGTGTAAATGTCAAGTGCTATGGAAACACAGTATAGACAGGTGCTGTGGAAGACCAGAGAGGCATCAGGGAGAAAGCGGAAAGGCTTTCTGAAGATGCAGAGTGCTCTCTCCAGGTTGAAGGAAGGGCAAAGATCAGAACTGTCAGGGAAGGGGTGGGGCTGGGAAAGGAACTGAAGTGTTTCATGAGTACTCAGAGACTGACAGAGGCAGCCGAGGGCAATCAAGGTAGAGGCTGTGGAAGCACACTGCAGCAGAGGAGGCCTCAAAACCCGGGGGGAGCACGAACGTAAGGGGACAGGAAACGAGAGGTTCTGAGAAGAAATAGTTGTGTGAAGGTTACTAGGAAACAGGAGACAGCTTGAGGACAGTAACGAGTTAAAAAGGGTATTAGATTTATGCAGCATAAGAGATTGTTATTTTTCAGTCATAATCGATAAGAGTATCAGTCACTGAAATCCAAGAGAGAAACCAGAAACACCATAAAAATATCTAACTCTTGGAAATGAGATATGGGTGAAACAAAATAGGGAATTGTTCCATACTCAGGGAGTCTCAATTTTAAAATGAATAAGATAAATCCAGCTCAATTTCAAAGGGAACAGCTATGTGCAGAGCCTTGAAAAATCCTACAAATGGACTCACTGGCCCAGAGAAACCTTTAGAACACACACCCAAGAGTCGTCTCTGCATTGCCCTATGGGTACCAATTCATTTACCCTGGCAACAGAGGCACCTGGAGGCAGTGGACTCCCAACTCAGGTAGGCCCCAAGGAAAGTCATGACAGTGGCCCTCAGCCACACCCAGGCAGTGTTCTGTGAAATCCCAGGAAGGGTGGAGCTGAATTAAGTAGTAAAATGGGGCAAGAGGCCACACTCAGAATGATAACCCTAAGGAAATCCCACAACTACTGCAAGAGTAAGGAAATAATGGTGTCAGGAAGGTTTTTGTAGCTGGGTGGTGACAGACACCTTTAGTCCCAGGACTTGGAAGCCAGTGGCAGACAGATCTCTGTGAGTTTGTAGTCAGCATCGTCACAAAAGCGAGTTTCACAACAGTCAGAACTGTTATACAGAGAAACCCTGTCTTGTGGGGGGGGGAAGGTTTTTCTGTGTGTGAGTATGTGTTTTTGAACAGAAAGCTGATGTTATAAATGTTTCATTACTGCAGTGTAAAAAATAAGACTTCTCTGGCTGGGTGTATAACTCAGTAGATGATCATGTGCCTACTAACTATGCAGCCCCAAGGCCAATAAAGGGAATCGACTTCCTGGGCAAACACGCGGGAATCTCTCTGGCCTCAGTCAAATCCTACAAGTCAGAAGATGAATTGGGAATTGATTTTTATTTTATTTTGACATTTATTTAGTGACATATACACATGCGCGTGCATGAACACACCACAGTGCACATACATGTGACATGGTGCATGTGAGGTCAGAGGACAATAGGAGTGAGCTCTCTTCTACTATGTGGGCTTCAGGAACTGAATTCTCACCATCAGATTTGCTGCCAGGTGCCTTTATCTGCTGAGCCATCTTGTTGACCCAACTGAGAATTTTTTTAAGCTACACTTCTTCATGCTACTCAGAAATGTGTTCTAAATCCTGCTTTAACAGTCCTCATGAACTCCTTGTCCTCGGTTCTAGCGATTCCATCAATACCAGTGTGTCCTCTTCCACTGCATATTATCAACACACTAAAAGTCAATCCTATCTGGCGGGCCGGTGCCCCACCTAGGTTGTATTCCTTCGCCAGGCTGTCAGACATGCTACCCCAAGCACTGTAACTAGGTACGTGAAGTAGGAAGGTTACCTGGTGAGGGGGTTTCCACTGAAGTCGGCTACCTGCAGGGCTTTACAGAAGGAGATGCTTTCTGGAATTTCGGGAATATCTAGAGGAACAAAGAAAGGTCAGCAGCACTGTTAGCATTTTCATGTTTAGGACTGAATACAATCACAGAGAAAATCCAGACGCTGTTATCTCATTCACTGTGGCACCGGCTTGTTAGAACTATTTTCCTGTATGTCTTCAGAGAACATGTTCTTTAAGGAAGCACATTAAAGATGTGTGGGCCTGCCAGGAACAGTGGTGCATGCCTGTAGTCCCAACTACTCGGGAGGCTGAGACAGGAGGATCACCTGAGTGCAGGAGTTTAGGGCTGTGATGCGCTATGCTGATCAGGTGTCTGCACTAAGTTTGGCATCAATATGGTGAACTCCCAGCAACAGGGGACCACCAGCCTGCCTAAGGAGGGGTGAACCAGCCCAGGTTGGAAAAATATATGGGCTCAGTGAGTTTAATATTTTAGCTGACATAATTGGAAAGGTGCCAACAGCTCATCGGGCTGGTACACCGAAATGTGAGTAAGAAGACGGTCTAGTGTGAATTAGCTAGAGCAGTCTGATATGCCTTGGCTTGGTTTAGATGAAGACACTGGAAGGCTGGAGAGGATTTGCTATGTAAAACCTAACCCTCCACAATGGCTAGGTTGTGGGTGGGGGCAGCAGAGAGGACAAGCTCTTCACTCACACTGCAACAGACAGGCTGTGAGAGGGGAGCCAGCACATCCGAGGAGCTGTCACTGCTCCTCTCTAAGCCACACCTTACAGTGCCAGTTACAACGGGACAACTTAAGTTCAATGTGTCAAACTGAATCCCAGAGCAACAAGGGTCAAGAGGCGGTACTAAACTGCCAGAGGCAAGGAGAGCTCACTCGTCACAAAGGACAACGTAGGCAAAGCAATGTTCATAATGGTCTGATTTGTGTAGACCTTTGGCACTGGGTAATCAACCATGGCACTCCCAGAAGTGAGATAGACAAAAGGCCTAAGCTCCTGCTTCAGCTATAGAAGCAGGAAAATTGTATGCTAAATGAATGGCTGTCTTGAATCATAGCAACAGGACATTCACAGAACCTTGACCAATTTCTAGACTTCAGCTAGTTTAGAGACCAGAACCCCTTGAATGAAGGGAGGCCATGTCCCCTTAAGGAAGGGCCCCACTTTCACTCCATCCTTCCCTAAAGGAACCTGTGGCCTTTTATAACTGGGGGAAAGGAAATAACCAGATCTGTCAGAGCCTATTAGACAGTGGCTCACAACGGACCCTGACTCTGGGAGCCCCTGAAAGTGTTGTGGTTCTCAGGCAGGTGACAGGAGGATCACAAACTTAGTCAAGCTGTGACTCCAACGGCAGCTGTTGCAGCCGATGCCACAGCGCCATCCTCGCTTGAGCAGCTATTGACCCCAGAAATGCTTTTATCCCAATACCTGTTCTTAAGGACCAGGAGAAACAATTCTCTTGCTCTTCTACCTCAAGGGCAATACTAATTCTCCAGCCATGTGCCACAACTCAGTTCATGGGGATTTGATCATTTGTCTTTTCCACATGGCATCAAAACAGTCTAACCATGTTGATGACATTATGCTGACTGGGCCAAGTGAGGAGGAGGGAACAACCACTCTGAACCTATCAGTAAAGAATGTGCATCCACAGATGAAAAACCGCAAGGTCCAAGGGCCTTCCGCCTCAGTGGCATTTCCAGGGGAAGAAAAAGTGGTTGCTCCTATCCCTTCCCACCACCAAGAATGCAGCAGCACACGGCTGAGTGGGGCTCCCTGAATTCTGGAGGCAGCACACCCTCACTCTGCTGTGTTACACTGACCCAAACACCAGGTGACTTAAGTGTGGCCCAGAATAGAAGGCAGCTCCTCAATGGGTCCCCACTGCTGCACAGGCTCTCCTGCTGCTTGGGTTCTATGACTCAGCAGACCCAACGGTAACCGAGGGGTCAGGGGCAGACAGAGATGGTACTGGGCACCTTTGATGGCCGCCTCAGTGAACCGATGCAGGTACCACCCAGAAGTGGACAGCTGCAGCATTGGAACCCTTTTCTGGGACAACTCTGAAGGGAAATCATCGTAACGGGCAAATCTTGGCACAGTGCACATGACTGTATGTTTTGCTTGGAAGGAGAAACAATGTGCACATAAATAGAGATTTGTGAGCTGTGGCCATGTAGCTGAGTGGTGGGAAATTCCAAAGACACAGCATTAGAAAATTGGTGAGAGAGACAGCTAAAAGAGAAATATGTGGATAAACCTCTCCAACTATGAAAGGGACGTAAAGATATTTGTTCCACGCGTAAATTCTGAACAGGTTACCTCAGCAGAGGAAACAATGATCAGTACATAGGACAACTCATTCTATGAACAGTAGCCAGCCTCTTCCCTGATATCCCTGTACTGCCCAACAGCCACATGGACAAAATGGCTACAGTGACAGGGATGGAGGCCACACAAGGCTTTAACAATGTAAACACCTACTCACAATGGTGGATCTGCTACTGAATGCCAAATATGTCAGTTACAGAGAACAATACTAAATCCCCAATGAGCATCGTCCTGGGGTGATGAGCCAAGGGACCTGGTAGGCCCTGTCCTAACCAAAAGGATACCACATACTTCTGGGTGTGGGTTTGCCTTCCTGCACATAGTTCTGCCCAAATGACCACCCATTAACTTACACAATGCCTTATCACAGTCACAGTATCCCATACAGTATTGCTTCTGAGCAAGAACTCACTTCACAGCCAAAGAAGCATGACAGTGGCTTGACAAAATGGTGGGATGGCCTCTTAAAGACACAGTCACAATGCCAATTAGGTAGCAACAGACTGGAGGCCTACAACAGGGTTCTCCAGAAGGCTACATCAGTATCCACTATATGCTATTGTTTCTCCTGCAGCCAGGGTTTGGGGACCCTGGAATTAAGGAGAAGAAATGGGGATGTACCCTCATCCTTGGTGACCCCACTAGCAAAGTCTGGGGACCCTGGAATTAAGGAGAAGAAATGGGGATGTACCCTCACCCTTGGTGACCACTAGCAAAGTCTGGGGACCCTGGAATTAAAGAGAAGAAATGGGGATGTACCCTCACCCTTGGTGACCACTAGCAAAGTCTGGGGACCCTGGAATTAAGGAGAAGAAATGGGGATGTACCCTCACCCTTGGTGACCACTAGCAAAGTCTGGGGACCCTGGAATTAAGGAGAAGAAATGGGGATGTACCCTCACCCTTGGTGACCACTAGCAAAGTCTGGGGACCCTGGAATTAAAGAGAAGAAATGGGGATGTACCCTCACCCTTAGTGACCACTAGCAAAGTCTGGGGACCCTGGAATTAAGGAGAAGAAATGGGGATGTACCCTCACCCTTGGTGACCACTAGCAGAGTCTGGCTTGATCTCAGGCTCCGCTGGCCGAATGCTCTGATTCTCCGAGGGAAGGAGGCACGGATTAACTAGAAGCTGAGACTGCTTCCTGGCCACTTTCAGTTCTGATACTTCCGAGTCAACAGGCTGAAAAATGAGAGTGCTGGACAGGATGATTCATCCAGGCTATCAGGAGGAAACTGGACAGTTTCTTCACAGTGTAAAAAGGTGTATCCAGAGCAGAAGATCCATTATGGCATCTCTTGGTGGCACAGCATCCTATGATTAAGGTCAGTGGGAAACTACAACTCAAAACAGGCGCGATGACAAATGACCCACAGTTTACAGGAATGGAGGTGTGAGTCACCCTCCAGATAAAGAACCGAGCAAGCCGTGCTGAGCAGCTTGCTGAGAGTGAAGGAAATACAGAATGGTTATTAGGAAAAGGTAGTATAAATACCAGTCAAGGCCAAATAACCAGTTACAGAAATGAAATTCTAATTGCTGTGAGGGTTTCTGTTCTATTTTGTTAATAACAGTATTTTTAGTTAAGTGTAGGGTAGTTATATCATGTTAGGTAGAATTACGGCCACTATTTTTTCATTTGGAAATTAAGTATGACATAAGCAGATACAATGAGGTATCAAGCTGACAAGGGGTGAACTTCTGATGACTGATCTTGATGACCAGCATCGCTGGGTCTAGAGAAACTAAAAGACACACTCTGGACAGACCACTAAGGGTAGTGCCTAGAGAGGTTACATGACATTGGAAGACCTTCCCCCAAGTGGGTGGCACCAGACATGAATTGGTCTGAGGGAAAGCAATGATGCTTTTGCCTGCGTGCCTTCTCGCCCTGCCTATGAATGCATCTACCCTGTTGCTGCTACTGCTGACATCCTTCACTGCCATCAGAACCCAGCTTCTTCAGCCTTCGAGCATAAACTGAAGGCCAGAGGCTTTCCAAGAATCCTCCAGGGTTTCATCACCAGATTACAACTGCTGAGGCTTCCCTCCTTGTGTACTGAGCAAGCACCAGGTAGGTGGTGCTCAGCCTCTCCAGTGTGCATCTGGCCATTGCTAGACTACCCGACTCAACTCATGTAAGCCAATCTATAAAGTCCCCTTTACAACACACACTCACTCTGCTAATTCTCTTCCTCTAGAGAACTGATGGGCACAAAATACCAAATTTGTGGGGGGAGGGGTAGGAGAAAAAGATTCAGAAGATATAAAGAAATCAAAAAATTAAATAATAAAACTACAAATAATCCAACTAAGAAGTGGGGGGAAAGCTGGCCAGACAGTTTTCCAATGAAGTACTAACTTCCAATAAATACAGTGCTTGACATCCTTCACCATCAGGGAAATGCACATGAGAACGGCACTTACAATTCCATCACATGCCATCAGGGCAAAGCAAAAACTGTTGGTGAAGATGGGCTGGAGGCTCCAAGACCCTGTTGGCAGGGATGTAAATGAGCCCAGCTACTATAAAGTCAGTCGAGTGGTTCCTCAAAATGCTAAATATAGAACTACCATAGTCTCCAGCTATCTAGTGCTTGGATAAATACCCGAAGGCGTTAAAGTCAGTACTCAAGCTTTCCATATTCATATAGCCAGTCCACATGCCCACCAATGCAGAAACGGGTAAAGAAAACGCAGTCCGCAGTCTATAGTTTCAGTCTGCTGTAAGGAATAAAATTATGCCATCTGTAGGAAAATGGGTGAACTAGTGACCATAGTAAAGGAAGGCAGCGTCACGGAGACAGGGCTGCAGCAGTTCTCTCTTCCCTGGATTTTATGGGAAAAGAATATGGAGGTGAAGGGGTGACGACTAAACACGGTGGCCAGGCCTGTAACCCCAACATCTGGGAATCTGCAACGGAAGATCACAAGCCTGAGATATATGGTAAAGCCCAAGATATGAGGGAGACATTATGAAACTCTGCCTCAAAATAGCAAGAGGATGGAGGGCAGGAGGTGAGAAGTGGGGATACTAAGGGTGTGGAGGGGGAAGGAGAGCAGGAAAAGGAAGGTGGATACGACCAGAGTGCAGCAAGCACATGTGCAGAAAAGGAATGAAAGCCATTACTTCATACCACTGTGGCTTCTCATTTAAAAACTAAGAAAAGAGATAAAAACACAAATCTATCACTTGATTAGCACTGCTGTGTAGGTAACCTAGGCAGCTGTTGGATGCAGGCCTGCCTCGGTCTGAGACGGGCTCGTCAGCCTGGACGGACCACAACACTCCCTTCCTGTACTACTTTGGGTCTGGATGTGTGGGAAAAGAGGCGCCCTTGTAACTGCCATGGGGCAAGACCCAGAATAAGCATGTATTTACATATAAAGCTTGAGACATTTAGTATTATTATATTCTTAGTAAACTAATACTTAGCATTAAGATTTTCATCAATTCATTAAATTATATCACCCCAAACTTCTAGTTTTCAACACTATAAAAGTAAAACAAAAGAAAACAAAAAAGATTTAGTCTTACTTTTTATAGTTCCTATTAGCCATGTCCACTTACAGCCAAGAATACAAAACCAAAATCTCTCTCAGGCATTTTGTAAGTATCAGATTTTGTTATTTTTATTCCTCTGTTCCCTACAATGTTAAGACAACCTTTAATTCAGATCCACTGCAAGCTATCATCATCCCTGAGTCTGAACTGCTTTTGACTAATGGGTTTTAGCTGTCTTGCAAGGAACATACCAAATCCACAGTGTACCAGAACAATTTCTGTGGCTGTGTAAGGAGACTCACATCAGTGCTGAGTTCTGTCAACAAAGCAGGCAGGCCACCGTTGTGGCACTGTTTGCTGGAGGCTGCTCACACAGACAGAGCCTTCACAACAGATACTGACGCTTAGACGTGATTTCAACAGACATCCCCGCCATTCGGGACATCCACTTTTAACACAGGCTGAGAGAGTCTATCCCACCCCAGCCCAAAAGCAATGTGTAAGCTTAGTTTATGTGTTCTTATAAGGAATAAATAGGTCACCGTGTCCCGGGATTATCAAGGTAGACCCTCTCTTGATGTTCATGGTACCAATCCACCACTATTTTAGGGATGCCAAGGAATGGAGTCAAGTCAGGCTATGTGGCACTGTCCTGAGTACAGGTGTCAGTTCTGGCTTCAGAACTCAGAGCTCTTCCCTTTGTGGAAGAGTGTGGGCAGCCTACTTTGTCTTTCATAGTACATTACATTTCAATGAATAAACAAATCGCTCACTGGCACTTCTTATATGGATAGTAGCAGACCTATTTAGAGACACAGAAGCATCAAATAAATGGCCCAAGATCATTCCAGTGACATCTGGAAAAGCAGAGTTTTAGATCAGTGCCTCTGCAAGGAAGACACAAAGGTCCCACTAAAGACCTGCAAAGCCCCATTTGAGACACTCCAGACACACTGAAGGATTACAGGCAACAGAGGAATGGACACAGAAAAACACAAATACTGTCTGCAGAAATGGGGGCGGGGGAGGAGTGTGGGAGATAGAGGAAGCAAGAGTGAGCCCCATTTTAAGAATGCAGAATCCTTAAAACTGGGGGTCCGTCAGGTAGAAGAGAAAAGAACTGAGGAATAGCCAGAAGTCAAGAGCAAACAGCACCACTCAGAGCATGGCTCACATAGCAACATAACAGGGAAGAAGAAGGGCGTAGCTATAATCTGGTTCCGAGGAATAAGCTGTTATCTTTAAAAGCAATGTGAGGAGAAGCCAAACCACAAAGGCTGAGGAGCCAAACAACGAGGAGGAAGGAGGAAAGTGTAAAACAGCAGAGGCCAGACTCTAGTCTCCAAACCAGTATTCACTGGTGTGCCAAACAAGAAAAATGGGGGAAATATGGTAAGGTTTTCTCATCATGATGCTGAATGAGTTAATAAGAAAGGAGTATTGTTTAATTTCAAACAATACCCTGACTGGCAGGCTTCAATCTGTGTCTTACCAAAATGGCAACCCTATGCTGAATGCCAACAAAATGGATGAATGAAAAAAAAATTATATATATATATGTATATATATATATATATATATATAGAGAGAGAGAGAGAGAGAGAGAGAAAGAGAGAGAGAGAGAGAGAACACGACTACGCTGCTCATCAGGCTAGCATAAATTCCATGAGCACATAATCTGAACGTAACTTTGGGCAGTATTTTCAGTCAGTCTGTGTTTTGCCTGAAGCTGGTTACATGGAGTAAGGGGTAGAATTTTCCACATATGGAGTCATGTTGGCACTAAGAGTTTCTAGTATCAGATTTCCCAACTAGGGATAGCAGCTCACACAGAGAAACTTGTGTCATGGTCATTAACAAAGACAGAAGCTGGACAGACGATGGTGAAGGCAAGCTCACCTGCTCCAGAGCTTTGCACAGCTTGTGGAGCCGAGCTTTGGGCAGGCCAGTTCCCTAAGGCCACATGCATCAGTGCAAACTGTTCTTCTGCCACTTCTCCTCACAGACTCTGAGCACCCCTGACTGTCTTGACTTTCGTACCAGTTCACTGGTCCCCAGTGCCTCTAAACCTCAGGTTCCAAAGCTTTGCTGAGCTCTACATGCAGCGTCATCTGGTCCCCAAGACTATGCGCCAAGTTGTCTTCAGCAGGACGCAGGGAGTCCCTGGCTGCTGCTGCTCCATTCTGCTTTTCCCCTGTGGACCTCCTGTTCACCTCTGCTTCCTATAGCTCCTTGATCCACATCAAAAAACCACAAAAAGGAAAGCAACCGGTGACATGAAGAAGAAATAGCATTCTGTCTGCTTGGCTCTGCCACGGCTGGCTCCCACCATTATCGCACCCGCACCAAGCCCCTCAGTCCCCTCCCGTCCTGGCGCACTGCCACCCATCTCCAATGCGGTGCAGACAGTGCCTAGGGAAGAGGACTTTCGACGGGAGTTCTACACCTAAGCTTGCTTCTCCAAACTTTTCTGGTTCAGAGCTACATTATCTTCGTGGCCTACAGAAATAAAATCTGTGTTCAAAAAAATTACAGACTGCATCTCCAAGTCTAAGAACCTGGAACAGACCATGCCTTCAACAAGTCTGGCAACTAGAAAGAGAGAAAGGGGCTTTTGTTTGAGGAAAGTACCAAGGTCCAGGGAAAAGTCACTTCAGTATGTTTGAATTTTCTTTTAATTGAAAACTCTGAGCAGCAGATGGAAGCCCTTTCTCAGTAGGCAACAAGAATGCAGCCACATAGTGTGGGCAGAGGGCATGAACATACAGACTTCAGAGCCTACCTATGTGAGAGAGACAGAAGAGGAACGTGGGAGCGGAAGGCCTGGGGGAGCAGAAGGAACGGTGCACGAGAATTCTATCAGCGGAGAGCAGTCTCCTGGGATGAGAACCCCAAGCCACTGGTGAGTGGAATGATAATATCCCACTAGCTAAAGGAAGCCAGCTGCCACGATATGAGCCACTTCTGAGCGAAAGTGGGCAATGTGTTTACTTGGCGACGCAAGAGGAAGGAGGAAGGGAGACAGGGCCATGCTGACACCGAATATGGGTCCTTATTATGCAGAAACCATAAATTAAGCCTTGGCCAAAGACAGCTCTACCATGACTTCAACAGCCAGCAGTGAAGAGAACAAGCATGTGTAGGAGACGCTGACAGGCTGCAGTGACACACTGAGCACTGTGACTTTGGGGACAGTCAGTACATCATATTGATTCATTTAGTATTATTTACTACTAGAATAAAACAAGGTCCTTGTGTGCCAAACAGGCTGGCTGATTAAGACAGTTTGAATGCTGTGCTGCAGGCTGCCTGACTCAATCCTGTTTAAAAATATCCGGGATTGTCAAACAAGACTAAATATGAGTGTGTCTCCCAGTCTCGCTTTTGCTGCCGCCACAGCTGTTCTTCTGGTAACTAGAGAGGAAAACTAAAAGCAGAATTGCTTCAAATGTTTCCATTTACCATATTATCCCAAGCACTCCAGACACCCAGGAGGCAGCCAGCCTTGTACATACAGCCCCAGTTCTGGACATCCATTTCAGTGCAAAGAAGGCTGACGGACGTGGGCCTCATATGGCTCAGGAAGGAAGACAAGAGAGAGAAGCACCCTTCATAAATGTTATTTGTACATTTATCATCTTGTACAAGTCGTGTTAAAAGTCCTTGCTAGGTGTGGTGGCACACCCCATAGTCTCAGCACTGGAGAGACTGGGACAGGAAACTCAGTCAGAGCCCAAGATTAGCACTGGCTACATGGTGAATTCAATGCCAGCCTAGGATACATAGTAAGAATTCCAACTAAGAATTCCAGTAACAACTATCAAAATAATTGTTACAGCTCAGCTTTTCCTTTCCCACAGAGTAGGATTAAAAATATCTGGAAGTACAAGGTTTTGTTTCATAAAGACAATATCAAGTACTAGGTTTCACACAAAACAAAGAAATACAGCCACTTGACATTCGTTCTACTTTCTAAAACCAGTTATGTTTAAATATACATTCATATATAATTTTAAGAGTTATTTATACTTCAAGAAAGTATCACTGAATATCAAAAATGAAACAGTTTTATTCATCAGAATCTTCACTTCTTATCATCCAAAGTTACAGCTTTTTGAAAATATTCTGATTTAATATGGCTAAATATAGTCACTTATACATATATATCAAATTCTCTAGAGAATTCTAATGAATATATATTTTGATCCAGAAAGTCTAACTCCACACCCCTATCCCAGCTTCATCATTAGACCACAAAAACATTCCCTCCTCTGGCCACACCCCTGTAGTGCCCACTCCTCTGACTAGTCTTGTGTGGCCAGTTTTCATGCTCTCTTGCCCTTCCGGATGGGTCATGTCTTACTAAGCCGTGTTTGCCTGCCACCCCACTATGTGCAGTCAGCGGAGATCCAATCGCTGCCTAAGGAGTCAGTCTTAGGATAAGACACACAGAGAAGGTAAGAGTGCGGGGCCAAACGTGAACACAGCTCTGTACCCATGCACAGAGCAGCCATGAAGCCCAGACAGATCAGCCAGGACACTGACTCTCAACTAGTTCACTGGGCTTTTCCGAAGCACACCCCTAATGCAGTACTATAATCACTGAGTACTATAATCGCAGCAAGGGGTTTTCAGTCTTCAGACACAGACTAAACACCCGGTGAACAGCTCGAACTACAGAATAAGACCTTACAGAGGGAGGGAAGGAGAAAGGAGATGAAATAGGAGAGGGTGTAAGTCTTACCGATACCTCTTAAAAATACGGGGGCATCTGGGAATAAATGGCGGTCTTATAGACACCTCTTTAAAATATTGGAGCATTCACCTTTAATGGTTCTCAGGCCTGGCAAATCAGAATCTCTGGGGCCACTGTCACCCAAGAATTCAAAAAGGCAGCCTAATGTAGGCCTGGGCACAGCCTCAAACAAGCAAGCAAACAAAACAAACCCACCTCACTTGAACCCACGACACAGCTAGACTCAGATCACATTGTCTGAGGAGCGGGGCACTTTCACACGGTGCCTCTCAGTGACTCACTCCCATGCACAGTTTTACTGCACGGCAAAGGGATTTCCTCCTACCTGAACAGATTCAGCTCCAAAAATCTCTGCTGAAGGCTTTGTTAGACTGCCTGGGATGGAAATAAGACCAAAGTGGCCAAGAAAGCTGTCCTGGAGGGGGTTAGGGGTGAGTCCAGAAATGGTGGATAGAGACAGAAGATTTGGGGTGTGGGGGAGATCTGTGTGGATCTCATGCAACCTCTTCTTTCTCAGAGGCATCAGATGCCTTGCAGCTGGGTGCTGAGAATGGAGCTCAGGTCCTCTGCAAGAGCAGCCCATTCTTAACCATGGAGCTATCTTTCCAACCCTAAGGCATATTTTTTTAAAAAGCTCTCTACCTCCAATACAAACTGATTTTTTTTTTCTAAAGTCACCCTTAAAGGATAAGGAAGAAAATGGAGTGCAAAAAAAAGCACTTGAAAGAAATTCAAAACATGTTTACATTACTCAAAGGAATACTGTAAAAAGCTTTCAAATTGCAAGCTGTCAACTGACAGATGAAAAGATATTCATAAGGGTGTTTAACTTCCTCAAAAGACACAACAGAACGCACCCAATGAAACTGGCACTGTCTCTTCAAGCATCCATCACACGACTCTCTCTCTCTCTCTCGATGTTGGCACTGGATGTATGAAATACACTTTGTAAAACTAATGTTTTCTCTGTAATTTACAAAAAATTCAAGACTAAGAATCAGAACAAACTATGTAGTGAATGTCAGCTAAATCACACCCTGGAGATGCCGTATTGTTGCAGGCTGGGTCAGCTTCCAGGACTGAAGACAATCCTCACAGGTGTCACCATCCAAATGGTGGGGGAGGAAGAAGGTGAAATGCTTGCTTTTGCTGAACGGTAATCAAATCACTGTAACAGACATTTGATTTCTGAACTGGGAAAAAATAATATTCTGCATAAACTGGCCATCTCTTATCTGAAATTCCTGAAACCAATAGTATTTCAGATTTTGAAATTTATTTTTCCATTTGGGGACACTTGCATATAGAAACTGCCATTTGAGTTGGTTTCTGCTGCTGTAATGAGACACTATGACCAAAAGCAGCTGGGGAAAGGAAGGGCTCGCGTCGTCTTAGTTTATGAAGGAAGTCATCTCAGTTCTTATCTTGAAGGGAAAGCAAGGTAGGAACATGGAAGTAGTAAATAAAGCTGAAGCCATGGAGAGCTGTTTTCCTGAATTAATCTTCATGGCTTGCACAGCATGCTTTTTTACCAGTTCTCAGGACTACCTGCCCACGGGTGGTACCGCCCACAGTGAACTGGGGCCCTCCCACTCCAACTACCAATCAGGAAGATGTCCTCCGGGTTTATCCACAGGCTCCTTCTCCTCCAACGACTCTAGCTTGTGTCGAGTTAACATAAAATTAGCCAGCACAGCGGCTGAAAACCCCATAGCCAAAATTCATTTGGGCAGTCAATGTTTCAGATTTTGAAGTATTTCAAATTTCAGATTTTCAAATTAGGAATGCTTAATCTATCCATGTAAATATGTAAACTATTGCAGATTTAGATGAAGACCAGAAAGGTCAGCTTTAGCATCCTTTTGGCCTACTTAGCATCTGGACTCAATCAAGAACTGTCCAGGTTCTGGTGACTGACTCCCAGTTTAAATTTAACATTCACAAATTTTAAATACAAACTTTGGTATCTGGCGTCAGAAATTCTGACTTGGCTGAGATGGAAATATGGAATTTTAACAAGGATTCTCTATGTAGGTGGTCTCGGGGCACATCTGCAGAAACAACTGCTCTGAGTGAAGAAGACAGACCACAACCCAAAGTTAAATTTCTAGAAAGAATCCTAGCTGCTATCACCACCCTTGGAAACGGTGTTCTCTCTGGTCTGATGACACTGGGGACTTCTGAGCCACTGCCCTTGGGGTGCTTTTCTCAGTCTACCCTTTCAAACTTACAAGCGTGACTCTGCCAACGCGGCTTGCACATCTCTGAGAACACGCGACATCGTGTCCAGTCAGGACTCCTCCTCTGCCACACTGTGACCACACACGGTGCCTGACATGCAGAGCACCATTGACTTTCTAGGCTCTCTGCACTTAGTGCAGACATCACAGCGCCCTTTACAATGACGTAGAATATACGTTAACTATCAGAGATGTGTGATCACCCAGCTTAAACCTGTTCTCTACCACCTGCCGACCAGTTTCTGAGCAGATGAGCCTTTCTATAATGCATCTGCATAGGCTGTATTGAAAGTCTATAGGTCTCCCCTTATTTCCTAGCGCCCTGTCATCTATATAATAACCAGGCCTACAGTAAAAAAAACCAACACCCGTGATGCTCTAATTCTCCCTAGAAATACAGTGAAAGGGATGAAAACAATGGCACAAAGGGCAAAGTTCGGAAGATTACCCAAAGCCCCTTTGCGTGTTTGTTCATCTGTCCAGACTGGGAGCTGACATTTATGCTGGGCCATGTGGCAGCAGGTAAGAAGGCGCCAGATTTGCCCACCAGGATCTCAGCAGTCAAGAGAGTTGCAAATGAGTCGAATAAAGCCAGGCGTGGTCCACGCAAGCACCTGTAGCCAGAGCTATCTGGAAGACTTGGAGAAGAGAACCTCTTGAAGAGTCAAGCCCGGCTTGAGCAATACTAGAAGAACTACTGTCTCCAGGAAAAAAAAAAAAAAGTAAAACTAACCAACAGAGTGGGATACCCAACAGACAACCTTGGCCACAACGGAGGACGTTTCCTCCATTGGCATTTTATAATAACCACACTGCTTCCCCAGATGAAATAAACCTGCAAGCATTCTATGATGAATGCAATTAAAAGGCTCAGAAGGGAACACCTGCCTGGGACCCTCGAGCCCTACCACAGAATGGCAGGCCTAAAATGACTATAGCTCACCTGGGTCCCAACCACAGCCAAGGTTTAGGCTCAAGACAACACTGGCTGGCTGGTTACACACACTTTTCCTCCTGGACCCACCTCACTGCAGCAACAGCCATGCATTCACAACTCACTAGCACATGCGGGATACAAGCAGGGTGTTAGGAAATTCCTCCCTCAACTAAATCAGCAGCAGCTGTCCTAGACGCACCCCACCGTGGGCACCCCCATCCCTCAGCACAGCAAACAGTAATCACTGCTGTTTCCTCTAAAAAATGGAGATTGCTAATGTATCTCAAGTTTTCCTCTGATCTCTCAAAATGCTGAAAACTACTGCAGCATTCTGCGTCCCGTAACTGCTTCCTTTGGCTGTCGCAGGTGACCTCCCAAGTGCCAAACACAATGGAAAGTTTGTGACTATTCCCTCCCGTTTTACCCTCGGCCCTGCCGGGGGTGCCAGGTTGCTCCCGGAGCTTCCATTTCTTTACTTCTTCCAGCCTGGTTTGCTTTCTGGTCTGTTTTTCAGCAGACCTTTAAAGATGGAGCAACCCAGGGTTCTGTCCTTCCACAGGCTGTGCAGGACAGATTCGTCTGTGACAACAGCCTAACCTGCAGGTGTTGGCTGCATGTCCCCACTGCATCCTGGGGTGAACAACTGTTCTGTCGCTCCTGTCTGACCCTTCCTATACTGCCAGTCAGCAACGCTGGCCCGTCCTCCGCTGAGATCCTACCAGAGCTCACAAAGGCCTACCTCCCTGTTCTTTCTCTTTGACAGGAATGTTCTTTGAACTCTTCTGCCCTCCCATCACTTGCAGCTCCTCCCCAGAGTGGTTTTATCCATACTGAAGCTTAAGATCTCAATAAAGATGGATGATTCTCAGTCCTTCATCTCTTCCCAACAATGTCGTTTAAATCTTAGATCTTCACATTTAGCTACCGTGGAACATCTCCACTGACAAAGACAGCTCACCCTCACATGCCAACAAATAAGATTCACCCTTCTCTGTCTCCCGTCTCTCTGGGCGTTAAGTAGGAAGCTATCTCAGGTATCAGCTGTCATTTGCCACTAACTTCCCTCGGGGCTGGTCCACTTTGATTTCCCTCACAGATGCTTACCCTCTTGCTTCCAAGCTCTCCTTAAACAATTTAAAGTCTCCTGCTAGGTCCAGGGAGACATGCACAACCCTCCTCTACCACACCGCCTTCATAGCTACCGACAGCTTTCAGGAAGATGCCCACTGGCTTCAGCCTTTCAGATCCTGTTGCCATCTTCTTCTCCGGTATAATCTTTCATTGGCTCCAATAATATAGTTTATTTTCCCCAAATATTCATACTATCTCTAACCTTCTAACCCAGACCTAATCACTGTTTCATGTGCACAGATAGGAATATTCCTTCGTCGCTATCAACTACCTATTCCCCAGAGCCTAACCGCCATCACTCCTGGGAAGCTGACTTGCCTGTTTGACTAATTAACTCAGATTTGATTGTCCGCCTTCACCCAGCACTCCTCAGCTTGACTACTGGAAGGTGTGGTCCTTAACACTTTGCAACACCATTACAAGGAGGTTGAAAACAAAGTCAAATACTTCAAGACATCAACTACTAGTGTACATGCCCTTTAAACGGGCACTCTACAAACAATACATGGTATGAAAATAGAGAACCAGATGCTTCACAGACCTTTAGAAGGTCTGTTCCTGCCACAGGTCCCCATGTGCCTCTGTGACTTCAGGCTGTGGGGTGAGTGTGGCTCCCTGATGGGTTTCAGCATGGGTGGGACCTGAGACCAGCAGACTAAGCTGCTCCCTCACCTTTCCCCACCAGTCTGGTTGACTTTGACTTTATGCTCTTCTGGAAAGTGCCCTCTCTTGTGTGTTAGCCACACCACGCCAGCCTTATCTTTGACATCTGGAGCTTTCCTGCTGGCATTAAAGCTGCAGGTCTGTTCCTATTTCCTCCAGGAAGATAAAAATGGTCGACTTAACCCTTGCTGCGGGAGCTACTTGCGCTCCTTCAGCCAATAGCCTTTAAGATACCAGCCCACTGGGGCGTGGTCTCTTTAGTTTTAAAAGGCAGGGGCAGTTGTGTGCTCGCTCTCTTGCTTCCAGCTTCCAGCTGTTAGATTTCGTTCCTGATTGCACAGAGGGCTGTTGTCTGGGACAGTGATCTGTAAGTTTTTTCCCTTTAAATAAATAACCATTTTATTAATCACGATTCCATACTGGTGTGGGGTTGTTTTATGAATTACGCCTTCATCTGGTTTGCAGTCTTTCCAGACATTAATCTTGAAATGTAACCATCATTTTACTTTCACAGGATCCCCTAGAAAGAACGTCGCCCCCATGACAGCTGGAAGTAATTCTAGAAGACGACGTCCCCTCTCCCAGCATAGTTTGTCCTCAGGCTTAGGGACATCATTTAGGGGTTGATTATAATTGGTATACGGTTGAGGGTTGGGGGAGGAATTTTATAAGCTCAGGGACCTTTTTGAAAAAAAAAAAAGAGGGAAAATTGGATGATGGGATAATAGATTGGTATTTGTGAGTTATTGTTTACAGACAATTACATTGCTATAGATTCTTGTATGTTGATACAAAGTTAAATTATATTGAATATTGTATGCATGTATGCTTCTACCTCTGTTTAAAACATTTTTATATATTGATACATATATATATTTACCATATTGCAGTGTACATTTCTGCCTCTGATCAAGATACTTGTACATTGTTTATATTTGGAGGCCATTGTCCTCATTTATTGCACAGTTGTTTATTGTCAATAGTCATCTATGTTTGTCATACTTATAGTTAAACTAATCAGGTTCTTTAGATACATAGAGATTATATTCTGTATAGATAGATAATCTTCAACAACTTCAAGGATCTGTAGAACATGGCATTTAAATAACTTAGGGTTTTGTTGACATGAGACATAATTGCTCCTGGCAGCACCCATCTATTCCCGAGAGAATGTTGAGCACCAAAGACACTCTACATGGAACCTGTTTTCTTCTTGGCCAAAACTGGCCTTCGGGCAAAGAAATGCCCATGCATCCACCACTGACAAGATATAGTATCCAGAAATGAATAAATAGGACTGTCAAATCTTGCCAAGACAGGGTAAGACGGTTTTGAAAAATTTCTTGCCTTTGAAAATGGTCTGTCAGTTATTCTAGGCCATAGCCAAAGTTGGTCGCTTCAGCGTTGCAAAATGAGACTTTGGGTGATTGCTCAGGTAGCTAACTGTCTCTGTCATATATCGCTCACTTTGGAAGCTACTTGATTGTACTTCCTGCCTGCTCAAGTAATATTATCTCCCTTCTCAGGCCTTTGATAGGGCTGAAGATTAGATAATTAGTTACCATCCTCTTATGATCTAACTAAGCCATCTCCAATACAAAACTTAGACTCCTTAGGATAGAATATTTATTAAAACATTTAGCATATGTTCCTTGCTTAATATTGTTTATGATGACTGTAATTCTAATCTTATACTTGATATCTGTTCCTAATGTATATTGTTTTGTATTGGGTTTGGAACTCTCTTACTTAAACAAAAGTGGGAGGTGCTGCGGGAGCTACTTCTGCTCCTTCAGCCAATAGCACTTAAGATACCAGCCCACTGGGGCATGGTCTCTTTAGTTTTAAAAAGCAGCGGTAGCCATGTGCTTGCTCTCTCTTGCTTCTGGCTTCCAGCTGTTAGACTTCGTTCCTGATGGCGCAGAGGGCTGTTGTATGGGACGGTGATCTGTAAGTTTTATCCCTTTAAATAAATAACCATTTTATTAATCACGATTCCATACTGGTGTGGGATTGTTTTATGACTTATGCCTTCAAACTCTGATTAATCTCTGTTAAGTACCAACGACAGCACCAGAAATGCTCCCAACCTATACTAAGTACATACAAGCAATATAGAAGTATCTACTGATGAAGGATGCCTATTTTTGTGAAACAAGTAATAAAAAGGAAAATGCCAAAAATAGTAGTGATAATTACTTCTGGGTAAGAGGATGCAAGTTTTTATACCGAGAAAACAGAATTGTAATTTTAGAACAGGAACACCTAGGGCAGTTCTACTCCTAAGCCACACACAACTCAAGATGGCTTTTAACCCAAGCTTAGCTGCAGCACCTGGCTTCAGCATCTCCAGAGGGAAGATGCAAGCTGATGCCAGGAGATGGCTTAAGGATTGAATGAGAAAATGCTTATCAAGGACTGCACCACATACTGGTACACAATCAATGCCAGTACATCTGCCAACAAGGACGATGGACACAGTTCTCTTTCTGTTCACAGAACTGGGTCTTTATGTCTATTGCAATTCTCCTTAATAGCCTAAAAGTCTGAAACTAAAACAATGGTAATCCTCACAGTTCGCTGCTGTGACCTTCTCGGGCTTCTCTTGTTCCTTTCAGGGCAAGAAGAAAGGATCCTGTGGGACTGTTCCTCTGAGTCACAAAGAAAGCTTCAGCGAGGAAAAGTCAGTCTGTTCAGAGCAGAGCTTGGCACAGAAGCCACCGACGAGATGAACTGTGTCAACAAGCTCAGAGACCCCAAAAAACTTCATGCAACCAACTGACCACTCTGAGTACCGAGGTCATCCTGATCACCTGGGGCCACCCTCCTCAGTATCTACATGGGAAATCTCAACTTCCCCAACAGTGCTCAGTGAACAGACACGCCCTTGGGAAAGAGCATGGGATGAGCTAGTCAGCAGTAACCAGAGCTGCACCAAGTCAAAGGGGAAAGCCACACCTGCTTCCGAGGGACAATCACTGCTGTCTACCACTGTTTTTTCCTTTAAAGGCATAAACTGTGTAGCTTCTGACTTCTCTTCTTGGATCTACTTGTAAAAATACAGCCATGTCTTGCCAAAAGAACACGACATCAACTCAGAAGTATTATGTCATCTTCCCTTGCTGGATGACAGCCGATTACTGGCCATAAGATGGTCACAAACAACACGCTGTCATCTACTATTGGTGTCCCTAGACACAGCCTAATAACCAATGTGACTGAACATAGTAGAACCTTTGGGAAGTGAACAAGTTGAGAACAGAGTTCATTCCCTTATAAAAGAGGCTGCAGCCAGTTCCCTGGTCCCTTCGCCAACAAAGGACACAGCATCAAGATGCCATCCTCAAATCAGACAGCAGCACATCTCCACCAGATACCATACCTACTTTGGTCCTGAACTTCCCAGCCTTTGAATTACCAGCACTAAACTTCGGCTGTTTGTAAATTACTCAATCTAAGGCAATCTGTTACAGACATGTGAACAAACTAAGAAACTACCTCCGGATGACCTCTCCCTGCTTCCAGAGTTGATCAATATACTGACAAGTTTGCTTCTCTAAAAAAAAAAAAAAAAAAAAAAAAAAAAAATGGAATGAACTATTAATCTTGGCTTTATTATCTTCAATATTCTCAAAATACAGTGATGAGTGCCACTCTCCCGTGGCGCCTTATTTCAGTTCCACCAGTAATGACTGATTTGAGGCACCTCACAACATTTTCAAACCTCCGTTTCCTTACCCATCCTGAGACAACGGTTCCCACAAGTCACAGGACTGCCATGGGACAGTGCAGCTTATTGGCCACACCTCCTTCAGCTACATCTCCGCTGGGTCCTCACCCTACTCCTGCATTCTGACCCTGGGACCTAAGTCCGATTTTCAGGTTCAAAAGGAAAGAGCGCAGGATTAACTGCAGCTCTACCACTGCAGTCCTGCACACCCAGAGATGCTCCAAGTGCTGCACACAGCCTCGCCACTAATCCAAACAGCTAAAGTCTTCACTCTACAGATGAGGCAAACTAGGACTTGGCGAGGTCAAAACAATCTGTTCAGTAGCAATCTGGCTCAAAATCCTGTAATGGCCTTGGGTCACCCTAAAGCAAGTGCTCTGAGGATGTCCCCAAAGTAAAACTCCAACTTTTAAACTCTATTTTAAAATAAGTTTCAAATTTCAAGTTTGAAATCACACACATTAGCATAGGTCTTATGCTATCTACGGACTATTCAGTGGCCACCAATGATCTTGACCTGTTCCTGGGTGTATGTACTTTCTGCAGCTGTGGGAAAGAACACATCCATGTTCTGTTTTGGGGGGCATTTCCTACAGGCATGGGGCTCACTGCTGGAAGGCAGTAACATTACCGCAGGATCATGGATATGTGACTGTTTGCATCAGTGTTTACTGGGTGGGTGATTAAGTTTATGAATTAGCCTGACTGCACCACAGTGTGCCAAATCAAACATGTCTAGGTGTGTACATGAGGATGTTTCCAGGTGAGATAAACACTGAAAACATGAAAAACACTTGATGAAGCCAAATACACTCCCCAACTCACAATCAGACCAGAATTTCGTCACTGCTTTTCCTGAAATCCAGGTTCCTGAGAGAACAGACCAGGGACTTCTCGGTGTCCCGTGACTGCAGGAGTTGGTCCCCACACACTTCCCTCTCCCCTGCTCTTACTGGGGTTCTTTCTCTGGCACAAAATGATGCTATGTCAGCATCTGTTAAACACCAGGTCTGCTGATGATCTTGTGCTTAACCAGTGGCCATGCTCTCCTCTTTTGTTCTAGCCATCAGCCTTTCCCAGCTCTTTCGGCCAAACAGCCCAAAGGATCTTGAGGACTAAGGAGACGCCAAGATCTCAGAAGCTATGTGCAGCAGAAGCCCTCACCATCTACCCCCTTACTATCCTTCTCACACTACACTGTAAGTTCAGCAGTAACAAAATGGCCCTGTTTTGTTGAAACATCAAGACTTTTAAAATAGTCTACACTGACTATTGAGAGCTTGTTACTTAGCATAGCACAGTTCCCTGTCACACAGAAATCAATTATCCGTGTTCGTTTATCTCTTAATTCATACTATTCCCATGCCAATATGAATATTAAAATTGTCAGTGGGTAATACAGCAGTCATTTATACATAGTTTTTTATCTGTAGTACTTGTGGATTTTCCTCTTTAAGTGACAGACGACCTTAACATAAAACCTTACACTTAGTAAATCTTCAACAGGGAAAAAAATAAAGAGGTAAAGAGGTGAACCCATCAGAAAAATCCTTGTCACACAAGCATGAAGCTGTGCATTCCAATCCCACCACATAGGCTACAAAAGGAAAGCCAGGCGCGGAAATGTACCCTTTTACAGTCCTAGTGCCGGGGAAGCAAAGCAAAGAAAATCTCTGGGGTTCGCTATCCACTCAGTATAGCTTAATTAGTGAGTATCAGATCAGTAAGAGACAAACCTCAGGAACAAGGTGCGCACACACGCACGCACGCACACACACACACACACACACACACACAGATCAGTGAGAGATGAACCTCAAGAACAAGGTAGGGCACAACTGAGAGAGAGCCACCACCAACCTCTCACACGCACACGCACACCCTACACACACACACACACACAGACACACACACACACACACACGCACAAACATATACAAAAACAAGAACTACAGCTAACTAAAAGGAGTTTTTAATGCACCATGGTCTATGGTTGTTTGGTTTTTCAGAAGGAACCTGTCATCACTTTCGTTACTAGCTTTGAGCAATATGTTAACTGGACCAAAAGCTTATTGAGGACTCACACCAGTAACTAAAAATCAAACCATCGCTACACGTACACACAAAGTCAGTTCTTAGGAATGCTTCTCAGTCCCAGACTTTCTCTGTAAGAGCCTTTGTTTTTTCCCAGAGCTGTCTTTTCTAGGTGACATGCTGTGCAATTGTGAGGGAGCCTGGCTTAGGCCATCAGGCATTCAACTGCCCCACGGCTCAGTGCCACTTGCCTCAAGGCAGACTGACATGACAAACTGGATGACCTCAAAATCAAAGTGAAGCAAGCAGTGTAGGCCCTGGCCCCAGCTCCTCTCAGGGCTGTGGGCAGTAGTGCCGACACTCACGACAATCTCCTGAATGTCATCAGAAGCCCTCCTCCCAATGGGATTTAATTTCAGGAGAAAGCATTGTGGTTAGTTTTGCTTTCTGCAACAGCCTGCTGGATATGAACCCACCATTATTTTGGGGGGGGGGGTCAATGAGCAAGAGCAACAACTTAGCCTGTAAAGACTGAGGAACACTCATGGGGAAATAAAATGCCACTGAAAAATAGAAAAAGCCTTTAAAGAACCTGTAACTAAATAAAGGATTTGTCCTAAAATATATATACTCAGAGGTGTTGTTTTCAGTTATTATGGACTTGCTAATTTAAAAAAAAGAAAAAGAGAATGCTATATAAATATACTATTTTCAGTACAATTTTGCTGATAATGGGACAGGAGCCACATTAGGAGAGGTCTACTTTTCTATCCCTATGTTCTGTTATAGCATGGGCAAGTTAGGTACCCTAGGGAGATCCTTCTAGACAGGGCAAAAAAAGAGACTGAGGAATGGCAAGAAACATCAAGAAAAAGTATAAATATGTTCATCAAAAGGGACTTGTGGTTTAACCTCTAAGCCATCTCTCCAACCCTGGAATATCATTTTTCTAATCACAGAAGCCCAATTCCTTTCTGCCTTCACTTAAAAATGATCACTATAAACTGAAATTAAGTACTGTGGTGGTTTGAATAAGAATGGCCCCCACAGACTGATATTTGAATGTTTGGCTGTCAGTTGGTGGACTATTTAGGAAGGATGGAGGTGTCGCCTTGCTGGAGGAGGTGTGCCACTGAGAATGGGCTTTGAGGTTTCAAAACCCATAGGAGGCCTAACCTGCTGCCTGTGGATCAGGATGCAAGCTCTCAGCTACTACTCCAGCACCATGCCTACCTGCCCCCCACCCCAAGATGTCATGGACTCACCTTCTGAAACTAAGCAAGGCCCCAGTTAAATGCTTTCTTTTATAAGTTGCCTTGGTTATGGTGTCTCTTTACAGTAACAGAATATAACTAAGTATATGGTACTTTTGCGTTGAGTGAGTCGAAGGCAACCCTATTTTTTCCGAATTAACTCACGAGAAGGTACAAACTAGGCAGAAAGGGGTCAAGTGAGGAAGCTGAAATACTTGAAAAGCAAGGGACAAGCTCTACGCTGAGAGCCATTTAGCTGCCCTGCATCAGCCAAGTGAGTCCAGCACAGTGCTTCCTTTTGCTGATGTCTTTCATGGTTAATGATGACAGGGACAAGGAAACTCTCCAGGTCCAGCCACTGTGCAATGTGCTAAGCAGAGTATTCATCCAGGGCCTGAGGCAGGCAGCCAGAGAAATGAGAACTTCATTACGGCGTGTCTGAAGAATCCATGGGTAAAAGCAGACTCATGCAGCTTTTCTGGTGAGGATGAATGTAGTTAATCACAAAGAAACCAAGTGCAAGAACCGTGCAAATGAGGAGGAGGACATACAGATACTCTAGGTTTGTGCTGCCAAAAAAGCCTCTCCTCAAAGCAGACTCAGAAGCAAACACAGCCACTTCAGCAGGTTTCAAGCCTGGTTATGCTACACTAAAGAAGCCAATGCTGCAGACCACAGACATTGGTCAGCGCCCCCGGGCTTGGACAGAAGAACCACCCTATGCATTAAACCAAGTCAAAGCTCAGTGAGAGGATAGGCTCTGCTCTCCCTGCGGGGCACCCATGGCACATACACTGGAAAGACCCTACATCTAAGTTCCTGGAAACTCCTGTTTACTGGTCAGCCAGTCACAAGTCAGGATTTTTCTTATGAGCAAAATAAAATAAGCCTCAGCCTACTTTGGCTCAGTGTGCTAATACTAACCAGCACCCCTCCACTCGGCCATCCCCACCCCATCTTCATAACTGTAATACTCCCATATTCTTTATTACTCTTTTAAATTTCCCTTTTAACCTCAATGTTTATTTTCCAAAACAGCAAAGTGTTGTTGATTTGTAAATCGCTAATACAAAGCTACCTTCAACACCAGAAATGCATACTGTATGTAGTGTTATAAGGTCTCATACACAGCAACACATGGATAAAATTGGAAAATGGACTGTGTTCTCACCATGACTCAATATTAAGTGTTACACAGAAACAATGACCTCTACTAGTGCCAGTGGTCTAGGCCTTACACTTCGGGGAAAACTAAACTAAAAGGGGAATGACATGGTTCAAGGATTTAACTCAAATTACACTATCAACTATAAAACTCAATCTTCTAACACTGGGGCTGAATACATGATGCATTAGGAAAGTCTACCATGGATCCTTGGGTAGAGGTTCATGTTATGGGTCAATATCTTTTCTTATATGAGAGACCATATCCCTAGGACAGCCACAAAAAGGTGGACATGAATAACAGAAAATGCCTCATAGTTGAACTGGATGTCTGTCCAGTTTTATATAGGATTTTAACACCACATCCAGTATCAATCCCATGTACTATATTCCAGTCATCCTTTAATCCACATTCAAGGAAAACATGGAGTATCTTTTTCTCTCAATATATTTTGGTCCCTGCATGTTTAACTTGAAACTTGGTGCTCATTTGTATCACACAAGAAGTAGGGCCTCATTCCACCTCTTCACAGAACACAGTCCAGCAGAGCTAAGAGCCAATCCAAAGCTGATCCAACAATGACGATAGACCCAGGACTCTGGCCCAAGGTCCCCAGCAAATAATTCTGGAGCAGCTTCGATTCCATACCTCCACCCAAACAAACAAGCAAGCCCTCACCCCTAGAATACCCACAAGCACTGCCCTTGCCTTGTGAGCTCACTCTTTACTACAAGCCCATATCTCCCTTGACTTTGTGCCTGAAATATCAGAAAACAAAGACACAAAAGGTTTGGAGGTCCAGACAGTTCTCCTTGGCCCAGGAAACAGTCCTTTGAAAAATCTAATTTACAGACTTCCTTGGAGAGAAACACAAAACTCTCTTATCTTTCATGAAAGCAAGAAAAGAGAATCCAAATAAACGTGAGCTTAAGTCAGCTCTAGCATACTGCCCTGAGCCAGGAACATCCTGGATATTCCCATGTTACACACAGAGATGCAGGGTTGTCTGTGGCAGAGAGAAGTTAGGCTCATAATCACATGGAACTTCTGAAGGATATCTGTAGCAAGTCTGAGTGGTAACTTCGAAAATCTGCTACTGTTTCATGGACTGGCAGGATTCGCAGCCCCTGGGAACCAAGGCCCAGCCTCAAGGTCAACTCCAGACCTAACACTTCAGAACATTCAATTTAATAAACCTTTCAGGTAACCACTGCATGTTCAGGTTTAACACGGAGTAATCCAGTGGCTGTATCAACACCTTGCCTTCCTCCTCCATGGACAAAGCACTGATTTTTAGAAACACAGGAACTGAAGAAGCTATTGAAAGCCTGATCAAGAAGCAGCCAGCCCTGGTTTGGGCTCTTGTACAAGCCAAAGGCTGGGCAGGGAACTCACACAATCAGCTTCTGTCTGCAGCAGGCAGCTCCAATTAGTGCAACAGAGAAGCAGAAACTAGACAGGCCTCAGACAACGGCCCCCAGACCTCACAATGCTTCAAGTGTACAGAGTAGGCTCTCACACTGCCTCTCGGGCTGGAGGCTTTGTGACTTTTATTTATATACTCAGTTGCCGTGGAAATTTATATTGATGTGGTTCTATCTGCCAAAAATTAATAGTAAATAGAAGGAAAAGGAAGCACACTGAGATCTGCCCATCTGGAAGTGGCCTGAGAGCCTGTTCCTGTTGGTTATAAAAGCAGGGACCTTGTTTTGATATGTCACTCTGGCAGGCTTGTATAACCTTAAAATCCCTGAACCCATCCACGCTCCATACTACATTCTCCATGCTTGTATGGTGGCTCGTTCCCCCATCCCATGTGCCTGTCTCCCCTCCCTCCCCCCAACATACCACACTCTCTAGCAGGTTACTTATGAAGGCAAGGTCCTTCCAGGACAGTTTAAGGCCCTCGGCATTTCTCAGTCTCAGGGAACATGAAAAACTGCTGGGTCCTTCACAAGGTCCCAACACTTGCAGAGGGCAAGGCTGGGAAAAGTTCAAAGTGAGCATCCTCAGGACGGGAGACGTTACACCCTGACATGGACTTCATGCATGCTTAGCTTCGTTTGTCAAAATGCTGAAGGTTAAAAATGAACACATGGAAGAGGCATGTAGCTCTCTGCTGTCCTGAGAACTGGTGAGACAGGAAGCAACAGTCACTACCAAACCCCAGGGATCCCCATCACAGGAAACACAAAACTGTACTTCTGGGCCCCTATTTAGTTTCTCCTTCCTAATTCCAATTTCAAAATTGCTTTTTATTTCCTCGGACTTTGTGATTGAGGTTTCATTTCACACGGTCTTTGCTTCTCTGCAGAATTAGTAGGCAGCTTTATAACTTTTTTGTTTTTTTAAATAACTCAAGTTACTGCTATGACATGTCATTTCCATCATGTATGTCACAGTACGGTTTTATAGGCACCTTCCTAGAAGCACTTCCGGCCAAGCCAGGTCCAATCCCAACTCCAATGTGTTTAAAAAAAAAAAAAAAAAGAAAGAGAGAGAGAGAGAGAGAGAGAACCTTTGCTCTCCTCTCCCAGGGCAGCCATTTTGTAGCATCTGTCTGATGGCTGACATAAAAAGGTAAGCTGGGAGAAACACTCCTCCCTGAGCTAGGAATCACGGACAAATGGATACTACATCAGGAACAGAGGCAGGGAGAGATACACAGGCACAAGCCATAACAGGTGGATGGGGGGACAAGAGCACAAGCTAGTCTGGGGGAGAGGACTAAAGAAGCAGTGAGACAGAGGCTATGCACCCCAATCTACCGAACCTACTAGAATGTCAGTTCTGCTCCCAGCCTTCCTTCCGTGAAATCCACTTTATCTGAGCTACCTTTTGTTCTGTAATGCATAAGCCAGTAGTCTAAAAAACCCACCCACCCAGTACCTTCAAAGTAAGAACTGACTTTCATAAATAATAAAAGACACTGCATCAATGAAGCCCAGCTCCTCCAAAAGACAACTCCCAACAACGGGATGGAGCAGATGCGAGCAAAGGAGGGAGGGATCATTTGCTTCACTACTGTGACAAAGATCCACTTACAGATACGGTGCCCGGGCCTGCGGTGTCTGTGGGAGACAAGAGACTGAACAACAATTTACATTTTTCAAAAAAAACAAAACAAAAGAGGTGTGTAATGCAAGAGAAATGGAGCAATTATCCTCTATATAAATAATTCCGACTACACTGGGGCCTAGCCTGGGGAAATTATAAAGGTCCTTGGAAGACTGAATCCTGTCTCTAGAGAGGACCTCACCAGGAGCTGCCACTTCAGTCTGCAATAAAAGCAGCAGTGGTGCTGGACGGGGCTCCAACAGGACTCTATTTGTGTTTGCATCTCCCTGTTCAATGTTTAATAAAGGGAAAAGATAGAATAGTAAGGCCTGAAATTCAAGATAAACTCACAAATAAGTCACATAAAAGCAAGAGGACAGAACCATCTGAAGCCTAATTAAGATAACAGAAGGCAGCTCACAGCACGTCAGCAGGCTGGGGTGGAGTGCACTCAACTATAGTCAGGAGAATTAACCTTTCCCTGGGGCATGACTTCTCTACACGAGTGTCCAAACAAGCATTCACCACTAGCTCTCCATGCCAGGCTCAGGAAAATGAGCGCTGGTCATGGTCACCTACAGCCCTAGAGGCAAGAGGACTGCCACATCGTCAAGGCCAGATGGGCCACACGGTTTGTACCAGGCCAGACAGAGTTACAAAGCGAGACCTTGTCTCACAAAACCAAACCAAACCCAACCAAACTGAGCAAGTTAAGTCAGGCGGTCTCCAGCCAAGAGAGGTGAAGACTAAAGCCACTTTTTAAAAACTACAAAAATAGTGTCGGCAAATATTTGAAGTTAACCAAACTATTTAAGGCCAAGCATAGTGAGACAGGCCTGGGATCCTAGTACCTGGAGGAGGTGAAGTTGGAGGTTTGCAAATTCAAGAGCAGCCTGAACTACAAAGTGAGATGTCTCAAAAACATAAACTTTAAATCTCATTAATTTCCACACAGCTTTTCCATAACCAGAAAAAGCATCTCCAATAACCTTTATACACTCACTTTTATCAATCATGTCCCCAGAATCAAAAAAGACAAGAGGGCATTCCAAGTGGGCTGTCTTCTTACCATTTCGAGACACATCAAGCTCCACCAGCTGCATGAAGTTTGCTATTTCTGGAGGAAGCCGCTGAATTTCATTATCACTGAGTCCAAGCTTCCGTAATTTGACTAGCTGGAAAAATTGCTAAAAGAGAAAATGGTGTAACATAAGTTTCATATACATTTGCACGGCTCTTTGAGCTAATAGAACACTCGGTTTGTCTTTTAGGACTAATGAAGACTGTACCGATGTCAATTTCTTAATTTGAGTAGTAAACTGATCGTATGAAGACATCATTGGCATACTGTGTACAAAGTACCTCTCAAGACATCTAATATTTGCAAATTTCTGTCCATCTACAATTATGTAAAAATAAAAATGTTTAAAAAATGAATGAGCAACTTCATGAGAATAGATTGTCACATCTTATATTTATCAAAATATTAAAACTGTAATATTAAATAGGCATGTATAAACCTAAGAATAATATATTTTAGAAGAATTTTAATAAAACTATTGTTTATATAAAACATAACACAATAATTCTATTGGTTATAAATGTAATATCTCACATTGTGTGCAGCAAGTAGGAAAATATTTTGACTAGGAATCAAAAGTCCATACTGGTTCCCCACAGCTGCAATACAATGATATGTAAATCTTTCTTCTATACCCTTTAACAACATACTAAAATATATACAGAGATCAACACAAATATAAAAATATGCAATAAGCCTATGAAGATTCAGAACATACAAAGCAAGAGGTAAACTAGACAGTTATGCAACAAAATTCTTAAAGCCAAAAAGCAGGACAAATAATCATAAAGTAAGAGGGGTGAGGGAGAGACGAGGAAGGGAGGGAGGGAGGAGGGAGGAAGAAAAGAAGGGAGAGAGGGAGGGAGGAAGGGAGGGAAAACAAGATCTGTACTGTAAGTAGCCATAAAGAAATTAGGTCAAGTGCCTCTAATGTAAGGAAAACTGATTGAAAATCCATTTTTAAGAAACAGATAATCCTTGTCTTTCTTTCCTGCCCTTCACAGCCAGGCAATAGGTTAACTGACAGCATGGGGCTTTGCCGGCAAGAATAAGGCAACCCGAATTTAAAAAAAAAAAAAAGGAAAAAAAAGCCAAGGGCTATCATAGAGAGCTCAACCTCCTGTCTGGGGGCAACCAGGACTCCAGGATCTCTAATTTAAGCGGAGTCTAGATTCTCTAGATACCTAAGGAAAAAAGGCCTACAATATGCAAGAATCCAAGTAGGTATGCACACAAGTGCATATGTGCGAGTGTGCGCGCGAACACACACACACACACATACACACAAGCTTGCATAAACACACCACAAAGAAACAATAAAGGGAACCAAAGAAAACTTCATCAATTAAAAAGTATAGGATTCGGGGGGGGGGGTAGCTGAAGCTGTATGTTATCAAATCAAGACAATTTGAATTTAAAAAACATTTGGTAATGTAAAAATAATATATCCTCCACAAAAGATTCTAAGAGAGGTAAATAAAATTAACAAATTTCCTCAGAAGAAGCTTGGACTAACTCAGAGATGGGAAAATAAAACAAAACCAGAGAGAGAGAGACAGAGACAGAAACTAAACAACTCCACAAGTAATAATCCATGCCAAAAACACAGAAAACTACAAAACATGGCTTTCTGGTTCCCAAGGGCAGACCATAGGACAACACAAACATGTTACAGTTAGAGCAGAACTGTATCCCACAGCCTCATGTTTGAAACACTCATTTCCCAGCTGGTGGGGCTGTGAGGCAGGGACTTAAGGAAGCTACAGTCGGGGGCAGCCTTGCTGGCAAAGGTGTATCACCATCACTTGGTAGCTGGCAAAAGCATATCACCATCACTTGGTGGTTACAGCCCAGAACAGGGTTTTACCTCACTCCCTCTGAATACTGGACCATCACGATGTGAATAGGCCCCTCCTTGGGCTCACACTGCCATAAATGCATCTCTCTACCCCGCTATGATGGACTAAAGCCATAAATCTCTCCTCCCTTGTTTCTGTTATTCTGATCACAACAATGCAAAAATAACTAAGAGAATGAAAATAAAAACCATAAGTAAGAAATACTGAACTAACTGAACTAATGGTTCTATAGTAAATACAGAACTAGTTGGAATTTTTAAATTTCCAAAGAGGAGTGAAATAAAGGGGGCAACAGCTAACAAGGGTTTGAATTCAGAATGGCAATGGACCTGATACAAACCTGAATGAAAGTCAATGACATGCTGCCTTAAAAAGACATTATTTCCCACCCAAATATCAAAAATTTGCTCTTCCCACACTTTCCCCAGAAAGCCATCAAAATGTGGATGTAAATTTAAAAGAACAATATAACACTCAGGATAGCAAATCAACAAATTTCAGAAAGACAAACAAATTCCCAGGAAGAGTCCCATATGCCCCTGAACCACAATCCCTGAGAATAATCAAACTACATAGAAACCAAATATATAGGCTCCCAGATGGCGTTTTGAAAAAAAAATAAATAAACCTCATCTCAGGGATTAGCTGATGTGGCACAAAGAAGACATCTGTAACTCTCCACGTGGAGACGACCAAAGAAGCAAACAGGGATGGAGTGAAGAGGAGAAAATCATAATATAAATTAATATTATACCATCTACATGGATAAAATCAGTATGGCAATATTAGAGAGGCAAGAAACTAAAAGTGTTAAGTCTTCAACTTCCACTAACAGACATCTACAGAGAACGAGGACGTGGAACAGAGTCCAGCTGAAAAACAAACTCGCTCCTGGCGACATGGAAGCACATTACCCTTAGGAACAGCGGAGTTGGGTTCTCACCAGCCCGGGAAGGGAGGCCCCGTTCCCAGCTGACCCGACGGTGAAGTGACTGGCAGCGTCTGTACTAGGGTGACAGGACGCTCCAAACATTGGTTATGAGATGCTGGTATTTAGCAACTGTCTTCTCCTTTTATTTGTTTTTTAAAAAATGGTAATTATACAATGATCCAAAGATGCACTGCCTTTTGAAAAGCGAGTGGGCAACACACAAAAGACAAAACTTTTCAAGTCTACTGATATTCTTACTCTGGGCACCACTCCTCAGACTATAACTGAAAAGAGCCAAAACAAGCATAGTGCACAAATACATCTCCACATTATGATGTTAAAATAAAAACTAGAAAGCATGTTGTGAATGAGTAAACAGCCTAGCCAGTTGTTACATAATTCTGTATTATGCAAAAAATAAATGTGATTATTAAAAATACAATTGAACTTAAAAAGGGTTACCATGCAAACAAAATTCTTAAAAAAAAAAAACAAACAAACCCCAAGTTGTCTGTAAACAGCCGTACTGACACAGGCAGGAGCGGACAGTGAGAACAGCGGGGGATGGAGATAGGCCACGGTCAGGCAGCACGAGCACTGCCTGAATTGTTTTTAAGATTAAAAAAAGATAATTTAAATGCACTATGAATCTACACAAATGATTCTACTAATTGGACACATTTGATAATGAACAAGATGTTCAATGGGTGCTAATCCTTGAGATTTCTTTAACAATCAGTTAAGATTGATTTTAAGGGATGGCAATCTCTTTTTACTAGTTGTACCAAAGCATCTGCAAGCACAAAAGCCATTGAAAAGAGTCACATATTTGAATAACTGAGCCGATGCCAATTGTTCAAAGAGTCTGACAGTTTCATAATACATCAATGTGTTTACTCAAGCATGAAAAGCTTACTTTGTTTTCCAAGGAAGGCGTAATAGCAGAAGTATAAAAGCCATCACCAATTCCATGCATCCCGGGCATCCCGGGCCCGCCCATATGTAACATACAAGAAATCAAGTAAATTGGGTACTCAGGTCTGCAGTAAACAAAAAAAATGATAGCCTACAGAACTCCACGTCTAACAGAGGCCATAGGTGGACCGTATCCCCATCTACGGCCTGTCCTAAATACTGCTTTAGTTAACATGGGCAGGTACACACTAGCTGGAAAAATACAGTGTGCTATGATCTCAACATGATCCCAGTAACTCCTCAGTCCTTTCCCACATGAGCCCGACGGATCTAAGCAGGTGTACAAATGTTCGAAATCACCTACTTTTCTTACACAATTGAGGAGATGTCACTCAAACCATATTACATCATAAATTTTCAGCTTCCTTACATAGTCAGAGAAAAGAACTCATAAGCTATAAACCCTTCTGCCTTGTTTTTGGGATCAGCCAGGACACACGGAGAACAATTTGTGTAGCTCTCTGGCACGGTGCCTGAGCACTGGGCAATCATGTGACAGAACACACAGCAACACTATTCTTCAAATCTACATGTTTGATTAGAGCTCACTGACCCACTTAGAGAACATTCTGTGCAATTATACTCGAGAAGCCCCAATTGCCCGGGCTGTCGTGTGGCACCAGGCTTCTTACAGCCACTATTGTTCTTAGCAGACACTGAGCATTTGCTTCAACAAAACAGAACGTTGCCCCATTCCCCATCTGACAAGGTCTTTGCCCTTTTGGTATTACTAATCCTTCTTCCCTGCATTTGAGAAAGGGGCAAAGGAAATCTCAGTTCCAAAGGGGCTGCATCCTTTCATGTTACTATATGGCCAACCATCTATCAGTTGTACCCAAGTTGTTAAAATTCCTTCATAAAGTAGAGAAGAACCACTATTATAGATTCCCATATGGAACAACAGTGTCAAGAATGCCACGAACCTTGGAAAAAACGTGGCTGGGCTACAATGACACCCATTTCTATTCTGGAGGCATTCTAACCTTGACTGCAATCTTTCATCTTTTTGTATGGGCTGCCTTTTGATCAACTACCTATACAGATACTGCAAACCAAAAGCATTTCCTACAAAATCAGAAACAAGACAAAGGTGTCCACTATCAGCAATCTTACTGAACATAGTGTTGGAAAACTTGGATCAAAGACAGGAGAAACAAAAGGGATGGGCCAGGGTGAAAGCATCGCTACTTGTAGATGACATTGAAAAACCCTAAATACTCCACCAGAAAACTCTTGGACACCTTCAGGAAAGTGCCAGGATTCAAAACTGACACACAAAGCCAGTCACCTTTGCATATACAGATAATGATTTGAAGAGGAAGAAACTGGAAGGAAAAAATTCTTATTCACAACAGCTTTGAAAGAAAACAAAACTAAGTCTATCAAAGAAGGCAAAAGACCTATACTCTACAAGGGGGACAAGCAGAAGTCCCATACTCAAGGACAGGCAGAAGTCCCATACTCTACAATGAGGACAGGCAGAAGTCCCATACTCTACAATGAGGACAGGCAGAAGTCCATACTCTACAATGAGGACAGGCAGAAGTCCATACTCTACAATGAGGACAGGCAGAAGTCCATACTCTACAATGAGGACAGGCAGAAGTCCATACTCTACAATGAGGACAGGCAGAAGTCCATACTCTACAATGAGGACAGGCAGAAGTCCTATACTCTACAATGAGAACAGGCAGAAGTCCTATACTATACAATGAGGACAGGCAGAAGTCTATACTCTACAATGAGGACAGGCAGAAGTCCTATACTCTACAATGAGGACAGGCAGAAGTCCATACTATACAATGAGGACAGGCAGAAGTCCATACTATACAATGGAAACTTTCAGACACTGAAGAAAACAAAACCAGAAGACAGAGAACTCCCACAAAAATGATCTGCAGATTCAACATAATCCTGAACAAAATTCCAAAGATACTCTTACAGAATTAAGGCAAAAAGGTTCTAAAATTTACATGAAAGCATACATTACCCCAAGAAAGAAAGGGTAATGCTGTAGGTATCACACACCTGATAACAAATTATACTAGAGATATCAGAACAAAAACTGTATGTTTTGGCACTAAGACATGGAACAGGATAGAGAATGTAGAAATAAGCCCATACAGCTACAGCCAGACGTCTAATGTTTGACAGCAGTGTCAAACATGTATCTCCAACAAGGATAGGAGGAAAGCTGGATTTTCATACTGAAAAATGAAACTAAGTCCATCTCTCCAATCCTGAACACGCACGTACGCGCACATACTCACACACCAAGAAATGGATCAAAGGCCTTAATATAAGACCAGGAACTTTAAAACTGGCAGAGGAAAACCTAGGTAAAACACTACACTCAAAAGTCATAGACAAAGATTTTCTGGAAGGACCCAAACAGAATAGGAAATGATCCCAAGAGCTGACAAGCAGAATCCATGAAATTAAAAAGCTTCCGTACAAGCAAAGGGAAACACCACCGAAGTGGAAGAGACAGCCTATAGGATGTGAAAAGGTCTTGTAAACACACAGCAGTCAGAGAATTAACCTACAGGATACATAAAGAAGCGCAAATATAAACATCAGAAGGTCAACTGCTCAATAAATGGCCTAACAGAATGGAGTTCTCAACTAAGACATACATAGTAGAGAGGCGGCCGAAGAAGGGATAACTGCAAGGATGTTTGGAAAAGTCACATGGAAACCTAGTTATTTCATAAGCTTATGTATATTATATATTCATATAAAAGTGCTTAATTAGAGTTACCCAACACAGAGGATTATGCTCCTCCTAGAAGCCATAAGTTGCCAAATAAAAAGCCCAGGGTCAAGTGTGGCGTGGAGGGGAGATAGTGTGAATATGTCCAAAATACACTGTGAAATTCTCAAAGAAAGAAATACTTCTAAGACAAGACATACATAAGGCCAACAAATGTTCAAAACCTATCCCAACACGCCTAGCCGCCATGAAAACTAGAGCTGTGGGATGAGGGTGGGACTCAGTCTGCAGAGTACTTCTCTAGCAGGCATGAATCCTTCCAGGTTCTCCTGGGTACAATCTGCAATACCACATAAACCAGCCACAAACCTGTACTCCCAGCAACTGGGTGGTGAATGCTGGAGGATCGGAAGTTCAAGGTCATCCTTGGCCACATAGAGAGTCAAAGACAGTCTATGTTACAGAAACCCATATCAAAAGAAAAGGAAAAAACTGGGCTGATTACCTCAGGAAGAACAGCTGTCATCAAGAAATCAAGCGACAAGAAATGCTGGTGAGAATGTGGGGGAAGAAAACCACTTGGTAATCGATGGTAGGAATGCAAATGTCATAGCAAATATGGAAATCAGTATTGGAGGGTCCTCAAAAACTGAAAATTAGAACTATTCTGTGACCCAGCTCTACTAATCATGGTTTTAATACCAAAGGATTCTAAGTCTATGTGTCCTGGAGACAGGTGCACACCCTTGTTTACTGCTGCAGTATTCACGCTAGCGAAGAAAAATGAAGCCAATCTAAATATCCTTCAATAGATCAGTGGATAAAGAAAATATGATACACACACACACACACACACACGAAACTTTATTCAACTACAAAGAAAAACGTCTGCAGGCAAGCTGATGAAAGTGGAGGTCAGCACACTAAGTGAAATAAGCTGGACTCAGAAGGACAAATACATGTTTTCCCTCACAGGTTGACTCATACTTAGTATGAGTACATATGTACAAATGTGTGCATGCCATAAGCATGTGAAGAAAGAGATTCTGACTTAACTTGACCAATAAAATATGAAGGATTCTAAGGTCTAGCCCCAAGAGTCCCACTGTGTCTTGAAGGAAGGGGAAAAAGGCCTTGGGAAGAGCAGAGGAGCTTCAGAAGAGATGGTACTAACTGACAAAAGAGAGGCTGGCAGGGTAAATGGTGGGAGAGGCCCTGGGGAAGGAGGATGAAGCCTCTTCTATCTTGCTCATCTTCATCCCCAAACACTCCTGGGAGGGGGAGGGTCTGTGTCTGTGTGCGCATGTGTGTGATGAAATAAGAGACTATTAGAAAATAGTCTCTGCTAATAGATGGAAGGGTAACAGGAAATGTGTTAAAAGGAGTCATGGGAAATGTTGCTAACCTAATAGTCGTCCACAAAATAAGTGGTAGAAAGTTCAGACCCACTACAGGAGAACATGTTATTAAAACTGGGTAATGCATGTTACAAAATTCTGCAGTTAATCATAGAGGGTTAACTTTTCTAACAGAAATTAGAAGAGAAAGTAGCTAAATAAAAAGTTTCATAATAACCAAAAGTTTATAATAGGCAAGAGGGAAAAATATTTATAAAACAGTAAAAGACCCAGCAGAGCTAAGCAGAGAATTAAATAACTGCATCTCACACCCAGGATTTGAGTTTGAAGGGGGGTTTAGTAAATGCTGAAAACCAAGAACTACTGGGGACTGGAAAGATGGCCTAGCAGGTAACAGTGCTTGCTCTAGATTCTGGATCCCAGTAACTACACAGTAAGCCAAACATTCTGTGTACACATACAGCCGCAGTTCTGAGGAGGGCAGAGACAGGAGGATTGCTGCAGTTGCTGCCTTCCAGTCTAGCCAAGAAAATTCCAGGCTCGGGTTCAGAGAAAGACCCTGCTTCAAAAGAACATGAAGAGAGTGACAGAGTAGGTCACTGAATACCCTCAGCATCTGTATGCATGCACAGGCACACAGTGTCCCCCACCCTCTCTTACTGCACAGCATGGTAAATACAATTGTGTATCATGTATTTTGAAATAACTAAGAGTAACTTTCCAATGTTCTCAGCACATTCTAAATATTAAATGTTTGAGTATAGCACAAATTCTAACTGGTCTTAATAAAAACCCAGGGTCAGATATAGGGGTTAAAGCTGAAAGACCAGAGAAGCAGAGCAGCCAGCCTCTAGTTCTTACCTCTACTGAATCCTTAGACCGAAGGGACGATCCTGTTCCTAAAAATCCTCAGACTGAATGCCCTTTCTATGAAACCTCAGACTGAATCCTGAGCTCCTGTCTCTTCCCACTTTATAGTCCTCTCTCTGTCCAGCCATATCACTTCCTGTCTCCAGTTCCCTAGCGCTGGGATTAAAGGTGTGAGTCACCACCGTTTGGCTCTGTTTCTCTTCTAGACTGATTCAATCTTGTGTAGTCCAGGGTGGCCTTGAACTTGCAGAAATATCCGTATCTGTCTCTCGAGTGCTGAGATTAAAGGTGCATGCCACCACTGCCTGGCCTCTATGGCTAACTCTGCACTCTGATCTTCATGCAAGCTTTACCTGTTAAAGCACAAACAAAATCACCACATTTGAGATGGATACAACTATACTGATTTAATTGTGCTACACCATATTAAAAAATCTTAGCATTATTTTGTATTCCACAGACTTATACAATTATAAACTATCAACTTATAACAAAAAAGAATTTGGAATACTGACTCACAAAACAGAAAACTCATATCCAAATGCTCTAGAAAAGGAAACAGTTAATATAGTTAATAAATATGAAATGAGACAAAAAGCTCCATCCCTTACTAAAACTATTTCCTCTATAATTGGGAAAATATTTTACTTGCCAATTTATTGTTCAGAGGACAGATTATTGCCTTAAAATATAATATTTAATAGGCTTGTGTTTTAGCTGCACAGGAAGCCTTTGTGCAACAAAGAAAAGACCGCTCACTCATTTCTTCCCATGGCCCTAAAATCTCAGATAAGCCAATTTTAACCCGACAAATCTGCTCCCAGCCGAGTGCTAGCAGGTGTGCACTTGGGCATTTGTAACAAAAGGGCTGCATTTATTTTGCTCAAAATAGCTCTCCAATTTTTTGATATTTGCTGGCATATTGGAATATTCACATGGCACTTTCATGTCCCATCACTGTTTCACCATTAATGTGTTTAATAAAGATATAAATGCCCAAGGTTCCCCCACCTTTGTTGAAAAGCTCAGGGATAAACCACGCTGAAAATCATGAAGCCAGGAATGCTCTCTTCTCTGTGCCTCATCGGAGAGGTGGACAGCAGGTAGAAGCATTTGCAGTCACTTGGATAGGAGAAACTCTTAATTAAAACCGGAAGACATCAGGGACAGTATTGCTTTACTGGGAACCGGAATAGGCTGTTGGCATGGGAAGATCAAGACTGCAGATGCCCAGAGGAGTGACAGGAGTGATGGGCTGCGCAGAGCAGGACGGCCCAGGACAGAGCAGCTACAATACTGAAAAGCTACTCCGCTGACAATAATCTAAATCAGACCACATCAAAATGAATTAGAAAAAGCCCAGTTTAATGGATACATTAACGCTGCCAGGTAGCTTTCCAGCCCCCCAGAGAGGAGCCGGTGGGGGGGGGGAGACCGGAAATTTGTTCTCTGGAGGACAACTGAAATACCCTGTGGGAGTGGTCTTGAGCATCTCTGGGGAGGGGTCATTGTTTGGTGGGCTTTCTCAGGGGCAGTGGAGTCTGGACTGAGGCAACTCTGAGGGGAGGAGGCCTGGGATAGAACTTCCACCTGAACATTTCAGACTCTGGATATATGGATGCCAGGGGCTGGGGTGAAGCCTTCACCCAAACATTCCAGACTCTTTGAGTCTATGGATGCCAGGGGCTGGGGTGACGCCTCCACCAGAACAAATACTTCTATCAACCAAAACATCAGCAGCAAGGGAAGGAGTAAACCCAGATAAAAGGGATGACACTCACACATCTGGAAAATACTTAGAATACATATATGCATTCCAAGATCAGGGAAACAAAGTAAAATTATGTATGTGTGTATATATACATATATACACAGATACCTATTATAAACCTTGTTTTGCTGAAAGCTATAATAGAAATATGGGAGGAGGACAAAAAGATAAATCTGTTGAGAGAAAAGCTAAGTCAAATGATTGTGGGCCATTCAGCCTCTGTACTGATGCTTTGTATCACAGAAAATCAAAGAGGCAATGCTACAGAATGCTGCCTTTTCCTTCACAGTTTCTCTCTTTTGTTTTGCTTTGCTTTTTTTTGTTTGTCTGTTTAGCTTTTTTGAGACAGAGTCTTACTTTGTAGCCCAGTATGGCCCTGAAATGGGATTATAGAAGTATATCAATGCCCTACATTTTTCTTCACATTTTAAACAACAGCAATATTTAGGAAAACTTGGAAAAGATAGAGAGAGAGAGAGAGAGAGAGAGAGAGAGAGAGAGAGAGAGAGAGAGAGATGATAAACAGATATGGATGATAGATCAATCAATCGATAAATAGATATAGATACTTTACATGAAAAACTGGAATCTAAGGAGTTAGAGATGTGGCTTCCTAGAATAGAGTATTTGCCTATCATGCAGGAAGCTCTGGGTTAAATATTTAAAAACCCCATAAAATTGGGTGTGATGGCACAAGCCCACCTTCCCCAACACTTGGAGGACAGAAGATCAGAAGATCTTAAGTTCAAGGTCATGACACTCAGCTGCACAATCAGTTCAAGGCCAGCATGGGATAAGGGAGGGAAAATTAAAAATCAAATATATTTAACCAAGTTTACTAAACTTGACTGGCACTCATACACAGATGTTTAGGTACAGTCTCATTTTGGAGCTGAACTGTTAAGGTTTCATGTTGAGGCTGAATTTAAAAGTAATGAACTAATTTGTTTGGAAAAAATAAAATTTAAGGCAGTAATCAAGCTGTGGCTGTGCACGGGTGCTGCTCACTTGCCTGACGCAGATCCACGGTGAGAGGAAGGGAAAAAGCAAGGGGAAAGGCGAGGGGGACCTGTGAAGTTTGGCAAGGAGAGGCGGAGAAGCAGCATAGGCGGTCAGATAGGAGAGCACAAGGAACAAAGCAGCTGGAATCACAAGAGATCAGAGCCATTAAAGAGATACCTCCAGACCTGCACTGCAAAAGGTACCTGAGAGTAAGACTTAGGAGACATAGGAGGGAGGCTCCACCTTGTAAAATCAAATTCAATTAAAGGGCCATGCTTAAGCTGAGAATACTGCTGAAGGGTTCCCTGCTCCTCAAAAGATAATGCCTAGCAAAGAACTCCCCCATCCACCCTGGATCACCACAGAGAAATTGATGTGTGTGTGTGTGTGTGTGTGTGTGAGAGAGAGAGAGAGAGAGAGAGAGAGAGAGAGAGAGAGAGAGAGAGAGAGAAGCATCTTAAGCAGGTGACTGAAGATGGTCATATCATCTACATGATAAAGTGTTGCAGGCATAAAAGACACAGGACTGAAGGGCTCATGGGGGCTGGTGTCTAAGTTTCAGAGCTCCTAAGGCCAGACAGTAAGTGGCAAGGTGTGATCCCTGTAAAGAGACTCCCCCTCCCCCAGAGATTACTGAACGAAGCTGTGAAGGTAAAGTTGCAATGGAGACCTTGGGATGCTGGAGATGCCAGAACCAAGTGGCATCCCCAGGAGAGAGCTGCAGGCATGGAGTGGAATATCCCCGAGAGACTGTGCTGCAAGTGGACGAAGGGGAAGGTGCAGGTTGGAGCTGGTATGGCTCCACCATGAGCCCCAGACGCTGAACATGCAGTGCAGGGTTTGGTGTTTTCTCTGCTGAATTTCAGTCTTGCTCTGCTCTCATCATTCGCTGCAATGCCCCACCTCTTCCCTTTTGGAATGGGAATGTTTCTTCTGTGCCACTGTGCATGAGAAGCACGCACCTTGTTTTCAGATGACAGGAGCTCAGTTGAGTGAGTGCCTTCAGGCTGGGCATGGTGGCGCACCTCTTTAATCCCTGCGCTCAGGAGCCAGAGGCAGGCATAGATATCTGTGAGTTCAAGGCCAGCTTGATCTGTTTAGCAAGTTCTAGGTCACCCAGGGCTACAGATCCTGTTTCAGAAAAAAGGGAGGGTGGGGACTGCTTTCAGTCTCAGCTGAGACTCAGACTTTGGGTTTTTAAAGCAGTACTGAAACTATTGAACACTATGCAGACTTTTGAATCCGGACTGAATGTATTTTACCTTGTGAGATGGCCAAGAGACTAAGAGGACAAATGGTGGAAGGTAATGGCCCAAAAGTGATCTGTTTGGGTGTCACGCTGGCAAGGCTGTCACTGTGGTGGCTAAACGATGGGAAGTAGAATCACCACAGAGATGTGGGGCACGGCTCCCACCTATCTTCCGCCATGCCCTAGATCCTTCTTGTTTGACCATTCTCCTAAACAGTCTTCTTTACTGCTGTACAGAAACGTGATAAAAGCAAGAAAGAAAACTGTTTATTATGGCTCCTGAAAACTAGAGTCCGTGACAGCAGGAAGCCTGAAGCAGGTGACATGTCTAGGAGGGATTTTTGTTTGAGATAATCTCATCATACAGCCTGAGCTGGCCTAGAACTCACTATGTAGATCCCATTGGCCTCTAGCTCAGAGATCAGTCTGCCTCTGTGCTGCGGGAAGGTTACAGCTAATACCTACCCACCTACTGGGGCGCAGCCTCATGGACTATTTTCCTGGATGTGGAAGCACATCCGGCCCCTTCCTCTTCCTCTTCGCCTTTCCCCTGGGACCCCGGTTTTGCTGGTTCAGTTCACGTAGAGAATCCTGATTTGTAAGTTTTATCTATTAATAAATAGCTGTTTATTTCTTAGTTCTGAGCTAGTGTGGGATTCCTTTCGTTAAGTGTCCAATCTCTGCCCTCACCTCTGCCTTCCTGGGTGCTGGTATAAGGCATAGGCCACCATTCATGGCTTTATGAGGGACTGTTTTAGATTTTTTTTTTTTTAGCGTTTTTTAGGTTAAATGATGTAGAAAGACCTACTCTAAATATTGGGTGGTATTCTGTGTTCTGGGGTCTCAGACGAAATGAAAATGAGAAAGTGTGTTAAGCACAGGGAGTCATCACTTTCTGTTTCCTAGCTAGGGATACCATGGGACTAGCTGCCTCCAGTTCCCGCCAACTTTCCCTCCAGTGATGGAGTCTGAGCAGTAATAAACACGTTCTACATGATGTTACTTTTGTTACATATTGTAGCGGAGCAATGAAGAAAATAAAAGAGCTGGAAGAGAAGATGTGCAAACGAGAAAGCCTGGCCCCTAAGGAAATCTAGAGGATGGCAAGGCAGGTGGGGGAGCAACTGAACAAAAGGGGAGGAAGTGAGAAATGTCGTGGTAAATGAGGGACATCCTGAGAAGAAAGAATAAGGGTTATCACGATGGCTCAGTGGGGAAAAGCACTTGGCACAAAGGATGGTTATTTGTGTTTGATCCCCAGGAACCACATGATGAAAAGAGGGAACCAACTCCCACAAACTGTTCTCAACAAACACACATTGTGGCTCACACATACGCACACACACACACACACACAAATTTAATAAAAGCTTTTTTTGGGAAAAAAAAAGCATTTTTAAAGAAAAGATATTAAGTTTCTCCAATTATAATAAACTACATGTTATACTTCAACATGGGGGGACAAAAGCATACTATTTTATAGTCAACCATGACATTAACCATATGAGGAGAGACTCCCACAAGGCGTCCAGTAGGAATGGATGCAGAAATGCTGCATAAAGAAGGTTCTTGCCAACTTTCTCAGTAACATCAGCCTTCAGACACCATGACTATGGCACAAAGGGCTCAGCAGAGAGAACTCACAAAGACAACACAATGAGGGCTCACCCTGTATGTACAGGGTTTCCCAAGCTCCACCACTTACTGCTAAGGGATTTTTCATCTTCTGAACCAACAAATTAATTGATAACATCCCAAACCAGGTTCGACTTTTCTAGAAAACAAGCAAGAACTGGAAGACTCTGTAAATAACACAGTGCCCTAAAACTTAAGCTCAGCTCACAGGTTAAAAGCTAGTTAGTTTCAAGGCAAAATTTAATTCACACTTTTAATGAATAATTACATGGAAAAGTCTTTATATTTGTAATAATAATGTAGAAAAACACATTTTTAAACCATTATCAAGAAATCTTGAAGGGAAAAGGTCTAAACAGCAGGATTTACCACTTAATACCACATACTGAAACCACGGATCCAACTCCTAAGCCAGGAAGCCCCAGCTCTGGACTGGTGGCCATGATGTCACTGCATTTATTTTAGAAAGCCTGTTCCAAGATATTGTCACTATGCTTTCCCAAAGCAGAAAGGGGGGTCATCATGTAACAGAAGGCAGCAAACACCAAAAACTAAGCCAGTCAACAGAGAGACACACCCCAGAGTCCCACAGGACCCCAGGGGACTCCCTAACAATATGAACTGGATTAACCATGCCATGCCATGCATTCGGACTCCTAGGCTCTAACTAGATTCTAGACACTTAGAAGTAAAATTATCAAATAATAATCACTATAAAATTTTATAATGGAAGTAGGATGAACTTCTTGAACATTTCCTAACATTAGTCTGAACACACATAAGCTACAATATGTTTTTATAATTATAATTTAAGATTTAAATTCTGTCATTTTAATATAAGGGTTCCTCTCTATCCACACGGGCTTATATTCCAAAGTTTCTGTAGCTCCTGAAGGGGCAGCCTTATACCTTTCAAAACAAATGCTTGTATATTTAAATTTTTCACATTGACTAAATTCATGCTACTCCCACTGGTTGATGGAAACATTAAGTAAACAGCGGCATGGAAAAGCTCAGGGTATCCCCTAGCAACTCAAGAATGCAAAATCCAAACAGATTTCACACTCACCACTACAGTTTAGCGTCATAAACTGAACCAAATGTCAAATTCTAACATTAATCCAGATGAAGAGCCACAACACAGGCCTAAGTGAGAACCGTTTAAATCGCCCCACTGTCTAAGGCACAGGAGCAACCCCTGGAATGCAAACGTCTGCTCGGCTCCCCATCTGCACTTTCATCTGATTAAATCTCAAGTCCTAAGTCTGCTCTCTGCATGAAGAGAACAGGCAGCCTCTGGAACCGTCCAGTTAAAAGATGTTCTTTTTAACAATCTGTGAGCTGTATTTTTTACTATTTACTAGCAACCTGGGTAAGAGGCAAAACACTCTTGCTGTTGTCCAATACCAAACCATACAAACATGACGGGTGGCGGCCTGAGGCCACACAGGGAGCTACTCTACTGCCCTAAATGATGGCGACAGTGCTTCTCTGTCACTAAGCTCTTGAAGCTGGCTTCTGCCTGTGTCCTTGCATTTGCTGGCCAGCTAGTTGCTCAAAACATTAGTTAGTAAGGGCCAAATTCAGCACCTCAAAAGTTCTCAGAGTCAGAAATCTCTGTGACATGCAATCAAAAAGAAAATTCATGAAACCTTGTCTCAGAAAAACCCCCAAAAAGAGGTCGGAGGGAGGGAGGGAGGGAAAGAAAGAAAGAGAGAGAGAGAGAGAGGGAGAACAGAGACTTTGGGGAGTGGCTCAGCAGGTAAAGTACCTGCCACCTGCCATGCAAGTGGAGGGATGGTGTTTGCATCTCCAACAGTCCATAAATATATCCCAGCACTCAGAGACAAGACATGGGGGATCCCCAGGGAAAGCTAGCTACCCAGACTAGCAAAACCCGCAAGCTGTAGCTTCAAGTGAGAGACTTACCTGAATATGTAAGGCGGTCAGTCAAGGAAGACATCAGCCTCTGGCCTCTGCACACGGGTGCACTCACACTCACATTGTGCACCTACACACATATGAACACACATATGTGTAAAAGGAATGATACCATAAGATACTCCCAACCTTAATTCCGGTGTGAAGTGTGGGAGATTATCTATGGCATCTGAACCTCCAGGAAACATGAACGAGCTCCCAGGTGTCCAGCCGGATGTGAGTAGCCCTCCAAAGGTCCCTGGGCAATTTTCTGAGCTAGGTCAGTGGTGTCCATGACTTCTCTGCTCCAATTTCCCAGTGTCTTACTCCCAGCTGACAGTCAAATTTCTTTACCCAGATTTGTACAAAATAAGGGAGCAAGGCTACTATGTCCTAGCTCACTAGATCCATCATCAAGACCATTTGAAGTAAAGGGGAGACACAGTCCTCACTCCCTCACTCCTTTGTCTCTGGAAATCTGTGGAAAATACCTTCCAGAGCCAGAGAGTGTGAGCCGAGGATGCCCAGACTTCTTTTAAGCAAGACTTTATCATATGCAGGAGTTAGAGCATCATTCAGAGGGTGCTTCTGAAACCCTAATTTCAAAACCTTGCAATACTGCTTTATTTGGTTTTTTTGTTTGTTTGTTTTTCACAAAAGCAGTTCTAAAATAATGAGAAATGATACTTTTCTTTGTGTTGCCCTGGCTGTCCTGGAACTTGCTCTGTACACCAGGCTGTCCTCGAACTCACAGAAATCCACCTGCCTCTGCTTCCCAAGTGCTGGCATTGAAAGTTTGCGCTACCACAAGAAACAGTCCTCATGTGCCAGATACTAGGTAAGGTTTCTACACACACAATTGCATTTAAGCTAGAAACTGCCTGATCCAGGCCACGACCTTGATTTTACAAAAGCAGTAACTGCAGTACAGAGAGGGTACCTGCCAAGGCCAAGTTACACAGGTGATTGGCTAGGATATGCAGAACCACATTCAAATGCCACAACCATCTATCAATGGCTGAGTAAAGTGCACTAGGGAGTCCAAAGTCTCTAGGATCCCCTAATTAACTGGCTGACTATGCAAGCAGCTTGGGCAAGCAGCTTAGCATCCTTAACACCCAGCTTCTTCATCGATGAAAATGAACAATGATGGTGTCTTTCTACTGTGGTAGCCATTATATGAGTGAATACTATAGCATATCCCAAACAGTAGCTGCATATGAGAAATGTATACTATGCTAGCGATAATAACGGCTTGTGGGTATTATAAAACCAGATGCTTCTTTGTAGCTAAGTTACAACATCTTCTCAAATGTAAGACACTCTGATCCATCCACCTTGCTACCCCTGGAATATATTCTCAAGATGCAACTAAGTTCTAAACGGCAATCGTCTTGACACATTTTTTAAGGCTTCCTTTCATTTGCAAAAGTAGAAAAGAATCACACACAAAAAGATGCTCTACAGGGAAATCAACAGACTGCTAGAATCAAATGTTACATGGTCTCAAAGGGTAGACTTCAAATACAAGTCCAGTGATCCATAATCCATCAGGTAGTCAGGCTTCTAGTCAAACACAGCAAGTAAATCCAAAGTGTTCTTCATACTAATCAAGCCAACAAGAACAAAGCAAACAAGAGCTAAAACATAGACAGATGAAAAGGTATCAGGAAAGCAGAGCAAAGCCAGCAAGACTAAGTGAACTGGTGTGGGACAATTTTGTATTTTGTCAATTATGTTTTAAATAAACGCTGATTAGCAGTAGCCAGGCAGAAGTATAGGCGGGACAACCAGACAGGAAGTAGAGGCAGGGCAATGAGAACAGGAAATTCTGCAAAGAAGGAAGCTCTTTCTACAGTCCTGTCCAGACACCGAAGAAGCAGGATGTGACCTGCCCAGCCGAAAAAGGTACCAAGCCATATGGCTAACATATATAAAAATAATGGGTTAATATAAGTTATAAGGGCTAATACAAAGCCTGAGCTAATGGGCCAATCAGTTTATATCTAATGTAGACTCTGTGTGATTTTCTTTGGGGTCTAATGACTGTGGAAACTGGGCAGGATAAAAACCCCAACAAGAAGACCCTCATGTTACAGTGAACGATGACCCTACAGGAGACACAAAAGGAGCAGAGACAGGATGGGAGCTGGGAGCCTGCACTGGAGAAAAGCCACAAGCCTTAAGGGATTTTCACCATTCTGGCTAGGCTGGCGCAAGGGGTGCTCCCCTGAGACAGGACTCTTCTGTCTGAAGACCTGCCAGCAACCCTGGGCACCTGAGATGGCAAAGAGACGCAGCTAGATCTATACACACACCCATACATTACCAGAAGACTGTGATTCTAATTATAAAAAGGAAAGAACACTGGTAAAGTAAATTATGCACTAGATTTTTTTTTCCTTAGTTTTTGAGGTAAAGGCCTCTACCTCCCCAACAGGCCCTGCTCCTGGATCCAGAATGCATTTTGATATGCTCAGGAAGCCAACGAAGTGTGATTACATTTTCAAGTAGGCCTGCTGAAGTAAGTTCTCCTGCCCCTAACACAACAGGAACATGTCTTCCCCAAGCTTGCCCATCATCACAGGACAAGGTGGGAATTCACCGAACCCTGGCACATGCTAGTAACACCATTAACATGAGTGGGCTGTAAGAACTTATAGAGGGCTGGCTCTTACGGCTCTTATGGCTCTTACCAACATAGCACACTGTAAGCATCCAGCTACTATCCACAGATTGGCAGATGCAAGTGTCAGGGCCACACCTCACCCAGCTTCTGCTGTAAGTCCAATGTTCTCTCCGACTCTGCCCTGGTGGCTTTTTCTAACTTCAGTTCCCACGCCCACAAGACCCAGCACCCTATGTTCCTATGCTAATGAACCAACTGTCATCAGTTATGACTTTATTGTTCCCAATACCTTTCTCCAGCAACCAACATCTTACTCATTCCAACTACCATTTCTCTGAAGCTTTACCCAATTGTCTGGGCAAAACGAATGACGTTTCTTTAGCTCTCTGCTGCTTCAACAGGTGGACAAACCCCCAGCTGAAATAAAGAATGAAATAAACAGGCCGCAGTGTGCCTGAGAACACCTACCACGCTTCCACTTGGCAATAGTTATCCCGTGCCCAGCTGTCCAATGAAGGAGAATGATGTTATCTGATCGATGTCTTAAATGCATTTGAAGCTCCAGTTCAGGACAGTTGGCTCACATGTATTCCCATTCCCTGGTCAGAAAAATGGCAGAAGGAACAGCTTTGTGCCAGAAGCATGAGAGTCAAACCCACGAGTCTCGACATGGTGGGACAATTACGTCAGGCATAGTCAGGCATACGGTTGCTTGAGCCCACCTATTAATGCAGGCTCCAAAACGAGGACCTGGAATCTGATCTCTTACATGCTCCATTAACTCCTATGAGGTAGCAAGTTTGGGGAACCTTTAAAGGACAGTGCCATGCAATTCTCCACGTGTGGCTAACAGGCAACAATGAGGAACACATGGACACAGGGGCGTAGTACGGAGTGCTCGGGCTACAAACCTAGTGATGAGCTTGGTCTTGGCCCATGACACAGTGAATGGGAGAAGTAACTGCAGTCCAGCCACGGCTCAGCATATCTGAAGACCCGCTGCGGTACAACACTAGAAAGGGAAGGCACCGAACTAAAACACGCAGGGTCCTCAGGGTGAGGTCTATGCAAGAAGTAGGCCTGACAACAACTTGGTAGAATTTTCTGAAAGACCCGGAGACTCAGATATGTAACAGATCCAGAAAGACCTTAGGGCTCTCCAAGTTCAATGTCTAGGCATATTTTCTGCCTCACATTAAAAATTTGCCAACATAATTTACAGGAACACTAGGTGATATGCACTTTGACCTATAACTGACTAGCATTTACAAGAAGCCACCAGGAAATCTATAGATTATCCGGTATCATATGACAAAAGTCAAGCACGACACAATAGACGGCATAGCCGCTGGTGCGTAAAAAGAACGCGAAAGGCACAATCATCAAGTCAGGTAGCGAAAGTCATGAACGCTTGCTTGAGGACTACTGGAAAAGAGAAGAAACATCACACTCACAATCCTCCTGCTTCAGCTCCAGAATGCTAAAATTACAGGTATATACCACCACTCAGTAATACAGAGACTTCTTAAATGTAGAAATATAACTGATTTCCATCTAATTTTCCCAAGATGATAGAAACTTACTTTCAAACTTAAAAAAAAGCCTCACAGAGGAAGACAGTATCAGTAGGAATGACATGTGAAGGACTACGACAGACATGTCAAATACCTCGGACACAAGCAGATCAGACTCAGTATCTGGAGTCACAATAAGGACCAAGAGTACTGAAAAGATGGGTGTCCGACCTTTTGACATTGTCATCTACAAATGCACTGGCTGAGCTCACCGACATTTTGGACACACTTAAGCAATCCATTTTGCAAAAGGTTTATGCTTTGGAAATACACCCAAGCGTTGGCCACTTGTATATTGTCCTGGTTAGCCTTGACTGTCAACGTGACACAGTCTTGACATCCTGCCATCTTCCTTCAGTGATAGAAATAACATAAAATAAACATAATAAATGTAACAGATATAGGGTCAGTGTTCTGTCACAGCAACGGAATAGAACAGAACTGTCCTGTCTCTTTTCTGTTGCTATAGCAATACCCCAACCAAAAGCAACCTAGTGAGGGATGGATCTGTTCTGTTTACAGCTCTCAGGTAACAATCCATCACTGAAAGAATCAAGACAAGAATTTCACCCACAATCAAAGACATACAGCAGAAACCATGGAGAAACCCTACTACCCAGCTCAAGTTTAGCTGGCTTTTTACAGCCCAGGACTACCTGCCTAGGAATGGTGCTGCCCTCTTGCATTAATTAGTAATCAAAACAATCCCCCCACAGACTCCCACAGGCCAATCTGACCTATGTAATTCCTCCTCTCAGGTGACTCCAGGCTGTGGCAAGTTGACAACGGTAGTATGCGTATTGGTGACTCTAGACTGTGTCAGGTTGATAACAGTAACATGGGTATTGATGATGGCTGCTCTCAAAGAATCAGGACAGTCTTTGTTTGTTCTTCTGGCCTTTCCTGGAACATGGAAAGTCTTGCACCTAACTGAGCCCAATCTTCCTCACTCATGGAATAGGCCAATATCTCCAAAAACATAAGAATGCAGGTTAAAAGTCTGCAAGAATTCAGTGAGAGTGGGTTCAATGTACAGTTGTTTTTCCTCACACTCTGAAGGAGCATGTTCTATGGGGACAAGGTAGGGAAAAACAGACGAGAATTTAGTTATAGTCAATGAGATTTCAATACTTTGCCAGTGACAGATGAGATGGCCATTTGTCAGGTAACCCTGAGTGAACCAGAGCTAAAATGTGAACCAACCACTTTACAGCCCATGAGTCTACTAGGAACTGGCCTCCTGCCCAGCAACAATCTGAGCCCTGGAAGCTTGCCCTCCCCAGCAACCATTAGCAACACATGCTTACACTGCTCCCAGTCCTGGCTTGTGAAGACAGTGGGAATGCCAACAACTTTGCAAAACACTGAAGCTATCGTCCTGGGATGAGCACAGCAGCTCTGGCAGGATAAAGTGCACCGCACTTCTCCCATTCTCCTCCACTCCCGGGGTGGGTGCCTTTCTCTCTCTGGCCTCCAGAGACCTTCACTTCAGAGCTGCCCATTTGTCTGAGGAGTGGAGTCAGGTGTAAAAAGCATGTTCCTCACTCTCCCAGGCATGTCAATCTTTCTGTCTCTCTACCCTTCCGTCGGTGCCTCTGTAAATGCCCTCCATTGCTATGTTCTTCTCGCCAAGGCTCTGTACTCGCCACCTGACTCTTCAACAGTTCAGAGCACCTGGAAATGAAGAGAGGGTAAGAACAGAGAGATGGCCTCTCCACACAGGACCGGTATGGTAATGAATACTCTCTTTGACAAACTTTATTTCAAAATCGGCACTGAAATACTCTGTACTAGCCCCACTTAAACAGCAGAAACATGCAGACGGGGGCCAGGGGCGGCGGCGGGGGGGAGGAACCAGTGGGCCTCCCGGGGGTCGGGCCGGAGCCCCGGCCGGCCTGGGGGGGGGGGGCGGCGGCGGAGGCGACTCTGGACGCGAGCCGGGCCCTTCCCGTGGATCGCCCCAGCTGCGGCGGACGTCGCGGCCGCGCCCAGGGAAGGAGGAGGGTGCCCGGCGGCGCGGGTGGGTCCGGGGGGTATGGCACAACTCATTTAAAAACCCTCAATGATTTTCAGCAGTTAATGGGAGACATTAATTGGATCAGAGGATATTTAAACATTCCTCGGTCAGAGTTAATGTCTTTGTTTTCTATTTTGGAAGGCAATCCTGATGTTACTTCCCCAAGGTCTATGAACCCAGCAGCGTTAGAGTCATTACAGAAGGTAGAGAGGGCCATGGCTAGAGCACAATTATGTAGATTTGATCCATCTTTATCAATTTCTCTTTGTATTTTAAAGACAAAAGGATATCCCACAGGAGTTATATGGCAGAATGGTCCACTTTGGTGGCTCCATGGCAATTCAGTTGGAGCCAGAACTATTCGATATTATCCTGAGCTTGTGGCAGCACAGGCATTGTTGGGTTTAAAGTACTGCCTTGCTCATTTTGCTAAAATGCCTGATAAGCTACTCATCCCTTACACTAAGGACCAAGTGGAAACTTTGACTGCCACAGTAGATGAATGGGCTATTTTAGTCTGTGCCTTTCCAAATGTTATTGACAA